>CAUYON010093056.1:0-45419 GCA_963573935.1 Arctocebus calabarensis
TGTGGCGGGCGCCTGTAGTCCCAACTACTTGGGAGGCGGAGGCAAGAGACTCGCTTGAGCCCAGGAATTGGAGGTTGCTGTGAGCTGTGATGCCACAGCACTCTACCCAGGGTGACAGCTTGAGGCTCTGTCTCAAAAAAAAAAAAAAAGAAAATATTTCAGATTGTATATAAAGTCAGCACATTGTGCCCCATGATTGCACCAATGTACCCAATTATGATTTAATAAAAATAAAAACCAAAACAAACAAAAAACCAAAAAATGCTTTCTGGAGCATTTTGTGCACACTTTTGACACTAGAAATTAATTCCCAATAAATATTAGTAACTATACTAGTGTACAATTTCACATGTGTAAGGAAATTTATTAATTCTACAAATATTTAGTGAATGATTACTGTGTGCCCAGATACTGTTCCATGCACTGAGAACTCAATAATAAGCACAATATTAAACATCCACTTTCACAGATGGAAGCCTGTAATCAAAGAAAAAAGTTATGTAGTTATTAGAAAGTACAAGATGCTGCAGAGAAAAATAAAGCAGAGAAGGAGAGATCAGTGGACTCATAGAAAAATCAGTAATCTTAAACAGGGTGACCAGGGAAGACCTGACTGAGCAAGTGATGGCTCAACAAAGTCTTGAGGTTGATGAGTAACTGGGACCAGCAACTGCCAGAACCCTGAGGGGCAGGTGTGCTTAAGAGCATCAAGGAGGCCAGAGCAGAAAGGACAAGAATGGCAATCAGAGGGATGGTGGCTGTGGGAGTTGGTGTCAGAAAGAGTGTGGTGGGTTATAGTAGGAATTTTGACTTTTATGCCAAGTGAGATGGAAATTCACTGGAGTGTTTTGAACAGAGAAGTGACAGGATCTGACTGTTAGTCTCTAAGGAAGCACAGAGAATATTTAGGAGCTGGGGCAATAGTCCAAGAGAAATAACAGTGGGTCAGACCAGTAGGAAGCAGTGGGATGGAAAGAAATATGGAATAGTGGGTAGTTTTGGAGGCAGAACCAATAGGATTTGCTAATGGACTGAGCATAAATGTAAGCAAACAAGACAGATCAAGGATGACTCCCAGGTTTTTGTGCTAACCAAATAGAGGTCTGCAGGTGCTTTGGCCTGAGATGGAGAAGACTGTGGGTGAAATATATAAAGTGAGAAAGAGCAGAAGTTTAGTACAGACATACGAAGTTTGTGATTTTATAAAGCATCTAGAAGTACATTTTAATTTGGCAGTTGTTGGATGCATGGATCTGGAGTTTAGTTTATTTTAAGCCATAAGATTGGGATGAGATGAGCAAGAGAGCAAAGAAATAAGAGACAGAGTTCCTTCCCTCAGGGCACTCCACATTAAGAAATGGACAGATGAGGAGGAACCAGCAAGAAGGCTTAGAGTGAGCAGGTGAGCTAGCAGGAAAACCAAAAGAGCATGAGGTTGTGGAAACTAAGTCAAGAAGGAGTTTTAAGGAAAGAACAAGCAGTCATGTCAAACGTTCTGATGGGTCAAGTAAAATGAACTGGCCACTGAGTTTAGCAAAATGGAGACGGCTACAAGTGACTCTAATAAGAGCAATTTATCAATTCATTGTTTACACGGAAAGATAGGGTAAAGTAAATATCTAGCAATGGGGACAGTTTAAATACATTGTGGTGGTATATATTACCCCTTCAGATAAATTGTTCTTATCTTGTACTGAAGTTCTTCTTTGTATAGTGATGCATCCAAAAGCATGCAAAGTGTTGATGTGTGGTAAAGACGCTGGTGGTCGATGTCTAACACCAGCTTCCTAACTGGTGACTTGGGCTGCCCTATACAGAGGACCGACTGCTAAAAACAACATTTCCTAGATGCCCTTGAGCTAGGGTTCCAGCTGTGATTTAAGGTCTGCTAATTAGATGCTTTTGAGGGCAAAAGTGAGCACAGCTTATCTTTTCACTTCCAGAGTGCACACCACCAGTTTAGAGACAGCAGAGAAGCAAAACGCAGGGAGACAGGTATCTAGTTTTTGGCAGTGTGGATTAAGCCAAAAAGCTGCATGACTTGGGGGGCAATAGCAGTGGGGGTGACAAGACTGTCCCCGAATGTCAGTCAGGATGTCTATGGAGTCAGTCACCCAGCTAGCTGCTTTCTGATCCCTTGTCTCCTTGATCATGGAGTGGGGTGGACCCCCCCAGTCTGGCTCATCAGTTCAGAATTTTTTCTGGAGGACCAGCCCAGCCCCCATTCCTCCAGCACTACCAATCTAAGTGTAACCTTGTAAACACCTATTTTTAAAAATCAAACCCTTCTCTGCTTAAAATAGCTAGTGTGATTTCTGATTCCTATAAATGAAGCTCAATTGATTCAAAGGGTGATATACACATTTCAAAGCCATATATGTGGAATGACACTATTTTCATATTTTAAAAAATTTGTATTGACACGAATATATATGAAGAAAAAAGGCTGGAAACAGAAATACATACCCTAAAATATTTGACATAATAACCTAAAAGTATGTTATAGATTTTTATTTTTTTACTTTTCCTGATTTTTTTTTTTTGTAGCAAATGTGTACTGTTTTTTGTTTTGTTTTGCTTTGTTTTAGAGACAGGGTCTTACTATTTTGCCCAGACTAGAGTCAATGCACAGGTGTGATACCATAACTTTGAACTCTTGAGTTCAAGTGCTCCTCCTGCCTGTCTCCCAAGTAGCTAGGACTACATGCACATGCCACCATGACTGCTAAGTTGGTTTTTTTTAAAGGGATGGCCTTGCTGTGTTGCTCAGGCTAATCTCAAACTCCTGTCCTCAAGCAAGCCTCCCAACTTGGCCTCCCAAACTGCTGGGATTTATGGGTGTGAGCCACCATATCAGCCTGCATTGTTTTTATAATCAGAAAACCAGTAAAGCTATGTCCTTTTGGAGAAAATGCTATTAACCTTTCATTTAATTTAAAAGAATGATGGCCACAGACCCTCTGATAGGTACAGAACTCCTTTCTAGTCAATAACTATGGAACAAGATGCTGCAATATTAGGATTCTTTGGTAGATCAAGTAACAGAGTAAAAAATTACCATATACAATTTCAAATTGCAAATAATACAAATAATTATATTGGAAGTATGAGACATTTTGTGTTTGTTTCTTATTGGTGTGGGAACCGAATTCGGAACTTAAACAATCTAGGATATTTTACAATAATCAGAATAAATTTAACTTCAAAGTAAATAACTTTAAAACAAATCTCTCTCGTATAGTTGAAATAAAAGTAGCCTCAATGGCTTGATAAGGCTAAAAACAGCTGTTCTTTGCTTTGTTTTGCAACATTATCACCTGCAAGATTTCCTGGAATTGACAGTGTATACGAACCCCAAATCCTGTCCTAGCATTAACTTTCAATCAAAGGAACACAGAATCATTTCCCCTACTATCACAAACATGATGAACAGGACAAGAGGACAATATGCTGTTTATAGCCACAGATTAGGCATGTTTTCAGGACATTAGTTAAGGAATAAGATTATTCCACACACATACACCCTTTGATCATTCTGACAGCATGTGGTGTTTTACTTCATTCACCAATATTTGTTGAGTGTTGTCTATTTGTGTGACCCTGGGTTAGGCACCAGAATTGAACTGGGCAGTGAATAGATGTGATGGCTGGCTTGACATAGCTGAGCATTGGTTCTCAACCTTCCTAAGGCTGTGACCCTTATGAAAATAATTTTATGGTTGGGGGTCACCACAACATGAGGAACTATATTAAAGGGTCATGGCCTTAGGAAGATTGAGAACCACTGACTTAGAGGGGAGTGGAGAACCCAAAGAAGTTAACAGGTAATGAAAACAGCAAGGCAAAAGCTAGGACAGAGAAGTATTAAGACGCCATCAGAATACAAACAGGAACCTGACAAAAACTTTACAGACTGCTCTGTAAAGAACATTGTGCCCTATGATTGCACCAATGTACACAATTATGATTCAATAAAATTATTAAAAAAAAAAAAAGAAGAAATGTCTAGCCTGAGACCTGGACAGTAGAGGTAAGCCAAGCAAAGCGAGAAGGGGAAAATGTTCTGGAAAGGAAGAGGATGTGAGAACAGAGTGTACAATGAACTTGAAAAATGTTAAGAAGCTCAATAAGACTAGAGCAGCGTGTCGGGGTGAGGAAGGAATGAGGAGCAATGAGGCTGAAAATGGAAGCATAAGACAGATTAGGTACAGGGAGATCATATAATGATTATCCAATCCAGGACATTTTTGAGAATGTTCCAGGACAACAGTTATAAAACCAGGACACAAATCGGAAGGAGCATGATGAAGATCAGATTCTTGGGTTTTATCATATCCACTCTGGCTGTGGTGTGGAAAATGGACGGCATCAGTGCTGGCTGGGGGTGGATTGCAACCCTGGAAACAGGGAGAGGAGCTAGAATATTTCAACCATGGGATTTCTGAACTGTGAATTAATAAGTCTGTGAGAACTGCAGAAGAAGTGATGGAAATGGAACAAAGTGGGTATACCCAAGAGTTTCATTCATTCCTTTATTTATGGATTTATTCAATAATTATTTATTGAGCACTGTCCTGGGCAGAGTTTACAGCTCTAATAGAGAGATTAGTGGGTATAATGAATACAACTCTTTGAACATTGGAGGAAGTGAGAAGAAGGAGAGTCAAGCATAACACTCAATTTTCCAGCTTTAATAACAGAATAGATGGCGATGCCTTTTGGGGAGCTAAGAAACAAAATAAGAAACAAGATTAGAGGTCAGAAAGATGAGTTGAGTTTTGGTTTAAAGTACTGCTGGGACATTCAAGGGGAGGTATCAATCTAGTAGACAGCTGGATGTAAGGTGTGAGGCTTAGAAGAGAGATTTGGGTGGCAGTTAGGATTCAGGAAGCTTTAGCAGTGGCTGATCCATGAAGCTCCCCCTGTGAGTGAGACTACTCAGGGAGAGGTGTCATGACAGCAGGAAAGAAGGCCTAGGACATAACCCTCAGGCACTCCAATATTTAAATGCTGGTGACAAAGATTCTTGCTGATGAAAGCTGTAAGTTACTGTGCGTTCACTATGAGCCAAGCACTTTCCTAACAGCCTTACATGGATCATCTCAGTTGAGCCTCAGTAATCCATTAAATAACTGGCTCAAGTTCTCACAGCCAATAAAGGACAGATCAGGGATGAACCCAGGTCTAACTCAAAACCCAGGTTTTTTACCCTAAACAACAATGCCTTGCAATTCACTGACAAGCTAAACTGCCCCCAATATTTCACCAACAGCCTCAGGAATGGAAGGAGGAAACAGAGAAAAGAGATCTCAAGCTGACCTCAGGTATAGGGAGGAGGAAACAGAGAGAATGGACTGAGTTGGGTTTTTTGTTTTTTGTTTTTAAGTATTTAGGTCTGTTTATGTCTCTAACATCAACAATTTCCTTTAGTCACAGATATTTTCCTCTTCTTTTCCCAAGGAGTAGTCAGTCTGAGTCTTAGTTAAACAGTATAAGTCTTAGTTTACATCTTGTTTAACTAAGATGTAAAGGGGACTCCAGCCCCTGTGAGTCTTTCTTAGTTAAGAGGACAACATGAAAAAGTGGAGAGAAAGGCAATTGGCAAGTCATTCAAAACTAGCACTTACATTTTAAATGAATGTTTCTTGCTAATTTAAGATCCTGTCCTAAACACATCAAGTCCAAGGGGAGAGGCAGATATTCAGTGCTGCTCAGATGCTCCACCATGCAAACACGTCTCAGGAGAGCAGACGGGGATTGGGAGCATCAGAAATCTCATGCTATGACCATTATACCAACTTGCAATCCAGTTTGTGTTGTGTAATATTATTGAAAATAACATTGCTCTACGGAGATCAACCTCAATCTACCTTGTCAAAATTGGAAATGGAATGGCTCCTTTGAAATACAGTTAATGCTAAGAGTACAGCCCAAAGAAGTGGCATCATAGAAAGCAATGAGTTCTGCATAAAGGGTTTGTTGTTATAAATCAGAGAACATCATTTTATGGCTAATAAAAAATAAACCAGCTATAAGCTCTTTTAAAAATACTTCCAACTAACATGCCTTCCTGTTCATTATGAACATTTATAAAATCGCATGCTAGTCTTCATGCTGAATACACTCATAGACCCAATGTACCTATCCAGTATGTTGCCACTGACTTCTATGGACACAATACAAATTGTACGCATTCCAAAGATTGACTTGGTCCCCTGCCTAAAAAACCTACC
The DNA here is from genome assembly GCA_963573935.1 of Arctocebus calabarensis. Taxonomy (NCBI): domain Eukaryota; kingdom Metazoa; phylum Chordata; class Mammalia; order Primates; family Lorisidae; genus Arctocebus; species Arctocebus calabarensis. Next base: position 6,234 of record CAUYON010093056.1, read on the forward strand.
TCAATGGTTGCTTTAATCAAACCTCTATCTAGACTACTTAGTCTTATTCATATCATCTCTAAAACCAAATTGCTTTCTTTCTTGACTAATTGATCTTGTTTTTTTTTAGACAGAGTCTCACTATGTCACCCTCGGTAGAGTGCTGTGGCATCACAGCTCACAGCAACCTCAAACTCTTGGGCTTAAGCGATTCTCTTGCCTCAGCCTCCCAAGTAGCTGGGACTATAGTTGCCTGTCACAATACCTGGCTATTTTTCATTGAAGTTGTTATTGTTTAGCTGGCTCAGGTCGGGTTTGAACCCGCCAGCTTGGGTGTACAAGGCCGGTGCCGTAACCACTGTGCTGTGGGTGCTAACAACTGACTGATTGATTTTCTATGATGCTTCTATGTAGAGCAGCACTGCTTGATCCTACTCCTTCCTCTAGAGCCTCCTCCCATCACCATGCATTTGCTAAGACTCTCTTCAGGTGAAAAAACCAGATTTGAGACTAATGCCACTTCCACTTCTCACCAACAAGTAAAGACGGGTAGCCAAAGAAGGGAAAGAGAGAAAGAAGATAAGCCAAACAGCAAGCCAGACTTTTCAACTGTCTGATTTGTAAAACATGAACTCCTTGGTTCACTCCCTGGGGGTGGTGGTAGCTGGGATGCTTGACATATTTTTTGGTCCAAGATTATTATTGTATATGAGATTACAATATTTCATTAGACATTTTCTGAATCTGGAAGCATTTCCACAGGATTGGAGGCCTCACACAAAGAACATTTCAATGTCTTAGATTTAAAAGCAGCCAAGGTAATAGAAGGCTAAATTTAAGCCTCTTTTTCTTCGAAGTAAATCATATAAGAAAATCAAGAATATGAACTCAATGATAAGCTGGTTGGCTACTCAGTTAACAAAACAGTATCTTATCATCCAAATTCGAAAAGGAACACATAAATACTACACTTGAGCTAGAAACTCAAGCTTTATAAATAGTGTAGGTAATTACTGGCTATTTGAAAACTTGGCAGGCAAAAATTCAGGGGTTCCAAGAGATCTCAAGCTGACCCCAACCAGTTTTAAAATGTGCTGTTTAAGAAAACAAAGTAAGTATGACTCAGACTAAAAAGAGAAAAGTGTAGCTGGTGGGTCTCTTGTTGCTTTTGGTAGACTAAATACACAACTAGTTTCCACAAATCAGGAAGGATAGGGGGAGCCAAGAGACCAATCAGAAAGTATCCATGGGGGCCGTGTAAAGGAGGTACTCCGAGGAGAGGTGGAAAATGGATTTCTTTATCTTTCAGCAGCAGAGACGGGAAGGACGTTTATGGATTTTCAAGTCTATGAGGGGGTGGAAGTAGGCCAAGGCCCCTGGAAAGTTGGCACCTCCGTCAGAAATTGTAGTTCACATTCCACTGGTCTGTGCTTAAGAATGAAAAGCTATTCAGAAAACCCCATGCCCACTTCTGAGTCAATTGTGCTGTTAGGACTGACCAGGCCCTGGTGGTGTCCAGAGGGGTTGGGTCTGCAGAAGTCCCAGATCCCTCAGCCTCCTGGCAGAGGATGCCAGGTGCGTGGTCATATGCCAGGCCACACTGGCCCTCGGTGGACCCCAGCCCTTTCTGCATACCTGCAAATAATCTCAGATCCAGCCCCTAGCAAACTGTCTTCCCCACGGTGGCACACGAGTAACACCAATGAATATCTCCTTTTCACGATGCTGCTCACATCACTCCACAGCTATTAAAAGAAGTTATGTTACTTGAAATTAGTATTAACAACAATTACCAGAAATGCAGCAGCACCTAGAAATGTATGAATTTAATATAATTTAACTTCTGTCTTTCCTAACCCCAATTCCATAAGTAAGGAGCCATTAACTCTCTGTACTTGTGTAAGTCAAGGTCCTTGCAACTTTAAAAGGCGATAACACCAATTAAGGAGGGTGCTACTGAAAGCTTAGCTAGATTAACTTTCCATTTCTTCTTGGGAGCTGATTTTGATGACTCTGGTTATCTCCTCCCTCTAGTGTATATTCAGTTCCTAGTAATTTCCTTGCCAATTAAAAGGCAGAAGAGCCAGGAGTATGTGTAGGGAAAGGTTAATGAAACCAACTATGAAGATAAAGCCAAACACAAGATTCAAAATGCATGGTGTTCAAAATTATCCTGCAGGAAGCTTAAAGTGTTCATTTACTTTGGCTTTCTAGACCTACCTCAGAGACTCTCTCCTGAGAAAGCTTTAAGCCCAAAGCCATTTAATAGTGAAATAATATGAACAACCTAAATTATAGAAGAACGGAGAAGTTATAGTTGATCCAATAATTGAATATTTTTTAGTTCTTAAAAACTTTTTATGAAGAGTTTTTAATAGCATTGGAAAAGGATTACATTATAATATTTTATGGGAAAAAATCAGTGTACAAAATCACATATTCAATATTATTCATATACATAAAAATAAAATATAATACATGGTGAAAGAAACTTGGAGGAAATACATGAAAAGATTAATAATGATTCTTTGGCAACACAGGAACTATGGGTGTTTTGATCTCTTATTTCTACTCTACTACGTAGTCTAAACTTTCTACAACAAACATTACTCTAAAAAAATACATTTCTATTTAAAAGATCATTGAAACCAATGATTTCCAAGGTCCCCATTGCTATATTCTGCATCACATCTAGTAAAAATTTCAAGAGTCAATGTTTTTATGACTAGTATATATTTATGAAAGCAATAACACCATTCTGGCCAGTGGTACTGTTATCGAGTGCATTACTTCATGGCTATTAAGTTACACATTTCTTAGAGGCAGGGAGTACCCATGCTATGTAGTATGCTTTCAACAAATGTCTAATAAAATTGAATTTAAATCTGATAAGTGAATTATAGAGCATTAGTGGAATTAATTATAGGGTGATTATAAGTTTGCTTGCTTTGATATTACAGAATTACCCAAAACATTGTTGGTTATACTTACTTACATTTTGGATCGATTTTCCTTTTATAAAAACAATTTGATCCTATAATTCCTTTATTGGGTATATATCCTGAAGACCAAAAATCACATCATAATAAAGATATATGTACCCGAATGTTTATTGCAGCCCAATTCACAATGTGCTGCTTTTATATACAATTTGGAATTGTTGAAATTCAAAATATTTTCCAGGATCAGCTTTTTTACTGACAAGCTTTGTCTGGAACTTCTTGCTGAGGCAAATCGCTGGTGGATAGCATTACTCATAATCGATTAGAGGCCCGGGTTAAAATCAAAACATACAGCACTGAGTAGACTTTTATACAAGTTCACAGATAAATATGATCATAGGTTTTCAAACTTTCAAAGCAATTTTTTAATTATATCATCTAGATATTTCCCTACAGGAAAGTTTAAACATGAAGGAGAAATTTGCCTTTGGATAAAATCCCTAGTCTTTGTAATTTCTTCCATTTTGTTCTCATACACATTGCTCTAGGGAAGAATTGTTATTCTTTGAGTTTAAGTTAATTTTTCTGTATTTTATCTGACACCAAAAAAACCCAAAAACCTCTTTTGTACCATTTCTTTGACCCAAGAATATTAACAGGTAATACAGATCCTAATTTACTTATGAGAATAAATTGATATAATTTTCAAATAAAGTTTTTCTAGGACAGTCTCCTTCCAGCAGTCTTTTCCTTTGAGTGATATTGGCTATATAGTTTTTTATATTTTGATTAAAATTGTATTTAATAGCTATTAAGTGCCTTCTCATATTAAACTAGTAGAATTGAAATTAAGTGTACTTTGACTAGCAAATTAAACTGGTCTTTGTCTTCATAGAATTTACAAACTAATTGCAAGATAAGAAAAAAAATGTATGTATCATATGTAATTAGAAACTCTGATAAATGACTAGAGAAGACAATAATCAGAGCATTATATAAGCAAATAACAGAAGAAGTGCTATGTAAGGTTGGATAGTCAAAAAAAAAATCCCTCTTGAAGATTATACTTAAGACCTCCATGGTGAAAGCAGTCTACCCATTCACATGTGGTTACAGTGGGTAGTTGGGGAAAAGAGGGTGATGAAAATTAATAGAGTTAATTGCATGAGCAAAGACACACAAATAAATATATTGGTGTTTTAGAGAAATTGGGAGGGAGTATAACTGGGGCATGGCAATCCAAGTAGAGATGTATACAAGACGTCTGGGATATACTAATAGAGGTGACATTTTGAGTAGGGCAGGGACATAAACGCTCACGCTGTTTTTATTTTAGAGTGATGAGTGGGTTTTACTAAAATGATGGAATATGACATTCTTTCTTGGTAGGAGAAAAAGTTGTAAAAACTGAAAGAGGCTGATGGAATTACTGATGCTGTGGGGTGTAAGTGACCACGAAGACATGGTGATTCCCTGAACAGACTCACAGGACTGAGCTCACTACAACATGGCAAACACACACAGGAGGATTAACCAAGGAGAAGGACACGGGCAGGACCTGGGGAAGGCCGTGTGGAGGCTGCCTATGAGCCTCCTGGAGAAGCCAGGCCAAGATACCCTCACCTTCAGAAGTGAAAGTGATCACGCGCCAGTAATGTGTGTGGCCAGGGGACCGTGCTGGACATCAAGGATATTTTTATGGAGGATGCTTGTGTAGACCTAAATGGTAAACCACTGCTAATGCAGTTCTAGAACCCGAAAAGAAAAAAGATGTTCAGTGACCCATGCAGGTGAAACAACCTTAGTGGATCAAACTTCTTAAAGACTGAATTTTCAAGCGCCAGCCATGAGGCAACCTGCAAGAAAACCTTCTCCAGTCAACTGCTCCAGGCCTGCCCTGATAAGTATTTTTTGCACAGCTGCTGAAATATGATGAGTCCAAAACATCGGAGAAAGTACATTCAGACGTATACAAGTTGATTCCACAAAACTGGATGTACTCCAACTTTTTCTACAAAAGTCTAGTCAGAGTTCCAGTCCCTCTCCAAGTCTACCTACCTACTCCACAGATTCATTCTCCATTGTCTGCCTCCCTTCCCTCACTGAACTCTTTATTGCTTAAAACCCTACAGCAATTATTCTTATAATATTTAATACATTGTCACATTTTTGTTTTTATTTCCCAATGATTATTCACTTTCATCCTAGATTATGAACATTTTCATGGAAATGATAAATTTTGTTAGTGGATTTTCAGTTCCCTTACTTCCACTAAGAAAATAGGCCATAGAAGTAATTGTAGGATAAATAAGTAAAAGAAATGAGAAAAATGTAGATTAGAAATTTGTGTTCCCTTTGCATTTTTATTTAATTTTATGCAGTTAGTCAATTCTTAAATCTTCAAAAGGAACAAAACCATACTGAATGAAATCTTTATTATGACCTATATTGCCCCAAATCACAATGCATAACATTATCAATGATAACACATTATCATTTTCACAATATATTTTGTTTTTGATTAAATTTTCCAGGTAGGGGCCGGAAGTGACCAAGTGGAAGTGAGGGAGTGCCAGGGAAGGGCGTGGTGCTTGGGCCGGTTTGATGAGGCAGAAGTATTCTTGGGACCGAGGGGGTTGATTTTGAGTGGGAAGGGCCCCTGTGCTGGGGCTGGACCTTCCTCCCAGGAAGTTGATATTTTATCAGCATGAAGATTAATCATTTGTATTTGGGAGCAGCAGAACTGGGGACCAATTACCTGTCACAAGTTTTATAAGCCAGTCACTTAAACTCCTATTCCATTTCTCTCATCCTACACTTCACCTTCAAACTAGTCTTACTTATGGCATTCAGGAGGCAGTGAAAAACTTTGTGAAAAATTACTCAGATGCTGAAGTAAAAATCAGGGAAGCAACTTCGAATGACCTTTGGGGTCCCTCGAGTTCTCTGACGTTAGATATCAGTGACTTGATGTTCAACACAGTTTTACTCCCGGAGATTATGAGTATGCTTGGCAGAGACTCAGGCACCATGTGTATGAATCCCTTATGCTAATGGACTATCTCCATTGAGATAAGAATGGAGTAAGAATGGATCAAAGAAAGTCATCCAGCATTGCAGAGAGGGTTTCTGTAACCTTCACATACTAAAATATTTTCAACACATAGATGAAACTGGAAAAGATCAAGAAAACTCTTCCAAGGCAGGATTGAAACAAGAGCAGTGCCAAGATGGTTTGTTGCCTACTGGAACTGTGTTGTCCCAGGAAACACTTCCATTCCAATTAATGCTTGGAAATCAACAGATGACCTGATACTATTTTATGATGAAGATCCAAAGCCACCTTTGCCAGCAATACCTCCTTCCGTTATCCCTTCAACTACATTGTTATCAGAAGGGGGACCGAAAGTTTGTTACTTCTTGGATGCAGACACTCTGCCTACTTCTTCAGAAAAAGCACATCTCTGCAAACAAATGTGAGTTTGGACAAGAGATCAGACAGTACCAGTACCATTATGAATACTGTAACAGAAGACCCCTTGCAAACGCCTCTAGAAAAGCAATCAGCTGCAAAAATATAACTTTACCAGTATTTTGGTCATCAAGTAAAGAATTTAGCAGTCACAACTTAAGGATATCCAGATTCTTTTTCCATAACCATACCTCTGTTAAGACACTCTATGTCTCTCCCTCTTTCAAAATATTTGACCCAGCAAAGGAGTTTGTGATCAGTAAGGACTGTCGTAAACTAACACAATCTAATATTGAGCAGTTGGATGGTGAAAACCTCAAGACAACCATGTGAGTTTCAACTACCTTTAAAGAACCATCTTCCTTTTCTACTTTATCCATCTCATCTCCTGATTCATCCTCTCCAGAGAAGTTGGTTCATCTCTTACCCCTAATTCTGGCCAGACCTTCCTTCTGGATGTTGCTCCATCAACAGTTCTCTCTTTCTCCCTTTAAAGATGGAAATAAGACAACTAAGGTTCATCACTCCTTTGCTCCTAGGGGCCCAGTGTCTTCTGAAGAAGAAGAAAATGGCAACTCAACCAACTGGAAATTCTTCCAGATAACTCTGATTCTGCTAAAAAGATTGGCCGGGGCTGGTTTTGAAACTGCCGCCTCTGGTATATGGGGCTATCGCTCTAGTCCTTTGAGCCACAGGTACTGCCCCTGTCATAGTTTTCTAACAACCAAAGACCTGCTCAGGGATCCTGAAGAAAACTATTCCATTATGATTCTTCTAAGGGTCAAGAGTGCAATAATTTGACTTCATGAAGACCTAAGCTCAGCGATATAGCAGCTTGGTGCCATCAGCAGCCATCTGGGAAGCATAAGTGGGAATAGTCCACCAAAAAGCCAATCTTTGCAGGTCTGCCAGTTTTCTAAGGAGAGCTCAGATCAAATCTAATCATCTCAATAGCCATTTTTGATAGAACTCATGTAATTCGATTCCTCAAAGACTTAACATTTTTATAGTGCTGCATTGCTATGATAATAAGGCAAGGAGTGATGGTTTAATTTTTCCTTGTTAGGTTATTGACAAGTATCCTTCAAACCAATAATTTCATTTCAATGGTTTGTTTTTTAAAAGACAAAGATGTCTCCTTTGATAATTTCAAGTTTAGATATTAGTTCATTTGAAAGTGAAGAGAGTTTCACTCCTCTGCACTTTACCTGGAAACAGGTTTAACATCAATGGAAGTTGTAGCAAAGACCTCACCCTGCAAATGACCATTAGAGAGTTCTGCTTCATTATTAACAAGCCTCTGCAGTGACCCAGGAGGACTGAGTTTGGGGTGTATGTTTCACTGTTCCCTTCTAAGTTACAGGTTCTGCCAACCAAGGGCCAGAAATCTTTTCCTTCTTTCAGATGCCACAATATTGGGAGCTAAGTTGAAACAAGTAGGCCAGGGACAGTTGTTTGTTAATGTATATTACAAAGTGAATTCAAGCACATTCTTTTTTTTCTTTCCATTTCAGAAAGTAAATTTGATGTGTTTTGTCTTCTGTGTATCTTGTTAATTCATTAAAACAACCTTTCAAAAAAAAATTCTAGGTATCTTAAGAACAAAAGAGTTAACTTTATTTTCAAAGAGGAAATAACCATGTGGATAAAAATCATATTTAATTGTGCAGTCGGTTTTGTTATTATTTTATCTCCCAGTAGCAAAGTGAGCATATTTATTATTATTTTAAACTTCACCAGCCACCCCCATGGTTTCCTATGTTTGTTTATGTTGGGTTGTGGTTACGATTCCTACAAAAATGTTTACAGATCTCTTAAGTTTCATGCTACTTTGAGAAAGCTTATATCCTCTTAAGGTAAGAATTTATGGTCTTGTCAAAAGTCTGGAATTTATACTACTCACAAAGTAGGGTAGCATGTTTGACAAAAGCAATGAAGAAAATAGATTCTGTTACAATGAAATTAATCTGTATTTATCCTGTTTTATTTTTATTTAGCAAGGCCTAAAATACAGTACCCATTCCTAGCATAACAAATCTTGGAATTACCACTAAGTCTATAACAATAGTGGTGGTGGACAGATGACAATTAGGAAGTGGATTTCAACCACTAACCCATTCACAAATGTTACAGAAAATGCCTTCAGAAACAAACCATTGGTTTCCCCCACAACCAACTAAATGCATAGCTGAGAAGTTAAAGCTTTTTTTCTACTTAACTATGGGCAGAGAATCAGAGTGGTGAATAAACAGAAAGCAAAGTGATCAATTTATTTACCCTTACAAATAATTTAAACAAAATGTCTAATACTTCCTCAGTTGTTGATCACTTCTCTACTTAATTTTATGTAAGTGATTTCAAAAAGTTGCTCTTTTTGTCTGTACCAGAGTTGCTTCATGTGCCTATGGTTAGCTGAATAGCATAACTGTTATGAGCTAAGTAAACTCAGGCAGACTTTCATTCAAATATTTATTTCCTCTCTTACTAAACTACACAGCTTAATCATCTAATGTAATCTCCCTGAACCTCAATTTCCTTATATTTGAAATGGCATAATGATATTTATCCTAACAGGTCTAATGAGAAGTAGATATACCTGTACAAAATGTACAGCAGAGTACTTGGTATTGGTGAGTCCCAGCTGTCTATTTGGTGCACTGTACTAGTATGTGTTGGGATTGAACTGTCCATGAACGCAATGGATTGTGACATTTTTTGTATTTCTTAAGTATTTGCCATTGTGGGTTTAGCATCTGACTGATACTAGGGCTGGGGACTGTGCTGTTTTCTCTACTTTTCTGTGCTGCAGCTCTGGCCAACATCACAGGTTGACAGAAGGGAAGAGAAAATGGCAGTACTAAGTTCATTTCCCCTTCAGTCAAGGAAGCAAGTGACTTCCTCAAGGCTGCTATAGATCCATGGGAGCCTCTGAGGGCACGGGAGGCTGGGGATGAATTTTAAATTTCCAAGTTCCAGTGTAACAGCAGAAGAGAGTTTGAGAATTTCTTCCAACTAGATAGACGGTGTCTTTTTCAGTTCCATACTGTTTGAAGAACTTTATTTACTTTAACTTATTCCTTATAACAACCAAGCTATAATTTTTATTTTACAGATGAAGAAATTGCAGCATGCAGAGGTTACATGAAGTTCTCAGGTCACATAAATTATCTCTGGTGGACTTCAAGCACAGTTAGTCTGACTTCCGAGTCTGTACCCTGAAACACCATGCTCTATTGGCTCTCAATGAATGGAGTAATGACACTGGCAAGTAGTCACAGCAGAAGGATCAGGTCCCGCTCAGAAGGGTACAGGGACTCAAGCGGGAGCGATGCTGACAGTAGCAATTTTAATTTCTGTAACAATTGAGTTTAATGATCAGATTCTTTTAGGAATTTAACTCTTATTCTCTACTGTGGTTCTCAAATGGATCTTAAAATATATCTTCAGAATATGACTTGTCCTATGAAAAATTGCATTAGTTTAGAGGAAAAAAAGAACAGTGAGTCTCAAAAAAGATGTCATAAAAAACTCAAAAATTTATGAGATGTATTAGACAATTGTGTTAGTTCTTAAAGATATTTTAGTATAAACAAATAAAAGATTGTAACAATGGAGATATTGGTTTTCATGCCTCCCTTTTCTTATAAACAGACAGACACACACACATACACACTTTTGCTGCCTTTGCACCTAACTGGTTGAGATGAATTTAATCTCCTGCATTTCCTTGTGCAACACATAGCATACTCCTCATTTTATTTTTTAATTTAGAGTCATAGGAGTATGGTAAGGTAGGTCAAGTACCAGTTCTCAGTTGCTTTTTAACAGACTATGCAAACTTAGTGGTTAGACATCATTTATTCATTTTTCTCATGATTCTGTGAGTACAGGAGGGTTTCATGGAGCCATCCCATCTCTGGTACAGGTGGTATCATTTAGGCATTTAGGGTAACTCTGAGCTCTTAGCAGTCTCACTCAAAGTTGGCTTATTCACATGGTCAGCGGGTGGATATTAGCCAGCATCTTGGAGCTGAAGCTGGAGCATTCCTTCCATACCTGTGTCTCTGCACATGCACTGGGCTTATTTTCTGCAAGGCGGATGGGTTCTGAAAAAAGTGGGTGTCCCACAAGAGTCAGTAATAAGCTGTATTGTCTTTTATGGCTTAGATGTTATAGTTTCATTACTATGCCATGTTTTATTAGTTTACATATGCCATATTCTATGTTCATAGACTTCATTTTGTGATAGAGAAACAGAAAGGATCTTGATGAATATGTGGGAAAAGAACCAAGTTGCAGCCATTCCGTAAAGTACTATTAGGCATGAGTACAGCAGGTGCTTCTAAATCAACATTATCTAGAGCTTCCACTGATTCTGTCCCCGTGGATTCACCTAATATACACACTTTATCCTGCCTTTCAAATTAGGTTATTGAAATCACTGTGCATCAAGATGTTCAACTGTGTTCTTTTAAGTGATTATAGACACTATGTAGGTTGTTTAGACTTAGTTATATGCAGATGTAATATTAAAAATGTTTAACAGCTGGAACTGTTCAAGCCCTGACCCATCAGGTATGGGAACCAGGCATAAACAATCTCACCAGCTTCACAGACATAGATTGCTTGAATGTTAACTCTCCTTACATAAAATAATTTCTTTGGGAGACTGTATATCTGTTTTATAATATTTAATATTATTATAAATAAAGCAATTAACTCCCATTCTATAATGTTGAGTACTTTGATCATTAAATTGATAATCAATTCATTAACAACTATATAGTGATTAGCCTGCCATGATCCATTTAATTTAAAACTATAAAAATCTCTAGCTTGGAAAAACCTTAAGAGGCATACAGCCCAATATGATTCATTAAAAAGAACAATAACTTCTTGATTATTATTACTGTTAACACTATCTTACTCTACTAAAACAGGAAATGTGGAAAGGCACATGCAAGGAAAGAATTTGTATTCCAATATAGAGGAGATAATGTGTGAGAACATCAGAATGTCTGGTAGTATGTTATTAGGTAGGTGCATATAATATAGAGACAAAATTACTTAAGGAAACTTCTAACATGACAAGTAATGTTTTGTAATAATTTTAATAATATACTCTTAGCATATTCTCATGCTATGAAATATGTTTCTAAAAAGCTGTCTGTATTTATAATGGTGTATCATGTTTTATTTAACAAATTTCTTACTTCAAACGTGGTTCTTTCCAAAATTTTACTTCATCAATAAAAATATTCATTCTAACTATACAACCCATCTGACATATTTTGCCATGTCATATGTGTACCTGTTGCCCAATTTTTGAAGGAAAAATAAGGATTCACAGGATTCATGGGCAGTAGTAATTCTGTATCTATGAATATGTTTTAAATTATTTTATTTATGCTTATATAACAAAATTGTAACTCTATGTTAAATAATAAAAGCTCAAATTCCTTTATAATACCAAAAAAAAAGAAAGAAACCAAAAACAAAAATTTGAATTAAGAAATGAACATGAACGATTTTTTTTCCTGTAAGTTTGGGTCAAAAAACTGAGAGGGGTAAATTATACATACGAAATATGGTAGTTATATTAATAGCACAACAAAGTGACTATAATCAACAATAAGTTAGTTTATACCTTAAAATAACTAAAAAAGTAGAATTGGAATTATCTTAACACAAAGAAAATGTTAAATGCCTGAGGTAATAGATACCTCAATTACCCTGATTTGATTAATTCACATTATAATCCTGTATGAAAACATTACATGTATGTACCCTGTAAAGATATAAAACTATTGCATATGCATAAGAGTTTAAAATAAAAAAAAATTTAAAAATTATTATTTTATTAAAATAATAAAAAATTTATTATTTTATTAAAAAAATTTATACATAAAAATGTGATAGGATAGTTATTTTAATATACATTTTTGAGTTTCTCCTCCATGGAATATTCTAAAAGTAAGATTTTCATTTGGACATAAAGTAAATCAAACTATTAATTTTGTGGATAAATATGACCTAATTGCTACTCATAAAGTTTAGAACAATTTAGACTTCCATTATACATGGGTGAGGACAGTTCAACAAAGCTTCCAAAACACAGCTATTGTTTTCATTTACTGATCACTAAAAATGCTAGTGACATGCCCCAAATCATAGGGATCTAGTTAGTTAGTTAGTTAAATTGCTGATTTTATTCTAAACTTATGTATGCAAATATAATATATTGAGATAATTCGTATAATCATCATTTTAAAATTTCAATTTTCTCACCAACTATAGTATCTGTTATAAAGGAAAATAATGTATAATTAAAAAAAAAAAACTTTCCTTCCCCATTAGTTGAATGTCCTTTACTTTGTGTACAAAATTCTAACTCAAAATTATTACTTCTATAAAATGTACTCGTTATGTATCCCACCTATTTTTGTTCTTTTAGTAATATATGTTTAAACTTACGTATAGAACTACAGATTTTTAGAGGTAAAGGTCTTAATAGTCATCCATTTGTTTACAGTTGAGACTCCTTTGTTGAAGAAGGTGTGCACATTGTTAGACCAAAGCCTTGACTTAAAGCCCTTACCCCAGAACAATTATTTGTAAATGTTCCTCATTTTTCTAATCTAATATTATTTGATTAAAATTATTATATTATAAAATATTAATGGACTTAAATATAAAGGTTAAGCTCTTAAAAATTCAGAAATAATATAAGCACTACTTACTATTCTTTATTAATGACTTGCAACATGCCAGGAAATACATTAAGTAAACACATGATCCCCAAAGCAACCTTGCAAGGTGGCCGTGGAAACTAAGAGATTTGGCAAAGGTACACCAACCAATAACTGAATACAGTCCACTTTTGCCTGACTCCTAGTACTAAAATTTGTCACAGAGCCCAGACACATGTTTTACACTAAAAGCCAGTTAAATCAGCTAACACCTGCATAAGACTAAAGACTTTATAAATACTTTATAAATAAAGGATTTGACACACTCAATGCATTACATTTGTGTAATGCAACTGTAACAATTGGACTAAGTTTGCCTGAAAATCAGGAGGCCTGGGTCCCCAAGTTACATCTCTTACTTGCTGGTAGTATGTCTTTATGTAAATTAGGGTATTTATGGGCATTGATTTCTCCATTTTAAACTGGAGATTGAACTAAGTGATCCTTGATTCCATTCCAACTATTAATATCCCTCTGTTTTAACAATCTCTAAATATTAAAGTTGAAAGTAGGAATATCTCAGTTACATTGTGAATTACTTATTTATGTAACCAATGATCTGTATATTTCCACAACGTGGCTTTAGAATCACTTTATGCATTAAGTGTAACGTAATCAATATATTAGACTTTTTTCCACATCTATAATTTCTCGCATATGTTCTCCATAACAAGAGTAGAAATTGTAGTTCATAATGAAATTTTTATTTGTATTATTTAACTCATTTCTTTCAGTAAAATAATTTGTAAATGGTGGAAGCATGGTTTGTAAAAGTTAGAAAATTAGAAAATTTTAACTTATATGCTGGTATAAGACCATCATAAAGAAGAAATGAATATAGAAATGAATTTTTTAAGTTATTTGGCTATATAAGGTATCTGTAGAACAATATTTTCAGAGGGAAAACAAACAGCACCAAGTGTTTTATTACCATTCCCTAACATAAAAGCAAACGGAAAAATGGAAATTACTATATATCCAGTAACAATAACCCAATACCACAGTATGAAAAATATGTTTATAAATAGATTAGGAACTCTTTGCTCAAATATATTTGTCATTTTACTTTATAATCATTATGGTTTTACTAAATTTCAATTACAAATACAGTAAGTTTATTATAGGTTACTCTTTTACATTTAAAGAAGATAAAATAAAAACTGGTTTCAGATTCTTTTAAATCATCAAATTTCAGATTGTAGTTATTTTCCTCTGTAAAACAGAAGAACATCTAAAAATATACATTTAATCAAGATCATTTTATTAATTGAATTTTATATTCCTCCTGCATAACTCAAAAACTAAGAATATCAAACTTTTGGAAAAATAGTGTGTCTTTAAAAGTGAGAAGTAAGGAAATTCAGGTAGGATTTTATTATGTTGTGGCTTTAAATATTTTCATGATCAATATTTAAATATTTTCATGATCAATACTTGAACATTAATACTCCACGATTTAGGAAAGATCTGTTTTAGATGAATTGTCTATATCATGGAGAGATTAATATACCATTCTAGTATAATATACCATTTACTAATTAAAAACAAAATGCAAAACTTAGATTAAGTTTCACAGAATTCTTTTTACCTGGAAAGTTTGTTCCATTTTACTATAACATTTTTCCTAATTAACTAAAGTGTTCATTTAGGAAAACCAACTCATTTTTTAGAAGGATGCAAAGTATTTCATCATGAGTCAATCTAATAATTATAAACCATCATTGTGGCTAAAATAATAATCAGGTACATGAAAGGTTATTGCTCTTTTAAGACATAACCCTTGGCACTTGTGTCCCTACCAACATAGTGCCCTGGGTGTCATTCTTGTGAACCCACACACACTCCTCGCAATATAAATCATATCGTTATCGTTTTTACTTGCTATCTAGTAAATATCTTAAAATAATGTTTATTTAACAGATTACAAAATCTTCCTAAATAATCCCTTTGTTTTTAAACATTTTATGTGTGTAAATGGGAGTGTACGGGGGTGCTTGTGTCTATGTGAGAGACACAGAGAGAGAGAGAGACATAAGAGAAAGAGAAATTATAAACATAATAGTACTTGACACATGGCATATTTTTTATCTACAGAAGTATTTAATATAGATCCTTTAGAATAACTGAATTCATTAAAAAAAGAAAAATTGAATTAATATAAATATTTGTAAGTTAATGCTAATAATATCGTTAAATTCTTTTGAAATGTTGAAAAGTAAATATTGAAAGTAAATAAATCTTTACTTTCGACCACATAATCACTTTAATTGTTTTATAAATTTTATAATATTTTATCCATAAACTAGATTTTTACAATTTTGCTTTTTCATTATGTTTCCATTTGAATGATGCCAGTTTTTAATATCAGATCTTGTTTTTAAAATAGATATTTGTTTCTAATACCATTCTCCATTAGATGGAACCACACATGGCTCTTTGGAAAAATAATTATTTCTGGAATTGGGGAGAACAATAGAAATGATGAATATGGAGGACTTTGGAGTGCAGGAAAGTAAGAAAACACTCTATAAAAACACATAACAATGGCAGTATGTCAAGGGTACACAGGCCACCTGAAAGAGCTCCCAATGTCCAAAGTGGCATAATTTTTTTTTTATTGAATTATAGTTGTGTACATTAGTTCAATCATGGGGTACAGTGTGCGGGCTTCACATGCAATCTGAGATATTTTTATCAACCTGATTGACATAACATTCATGAGATTTTCTCGTTTACTATATGAAAACATTTTTGATCCATATTTAGAAGTTTTCTCCTGACCCTTCGAATATATTTTATTTAAAATTTTACCAAGCCTATTTTATTTGCTGACCAAATTTCTGCCTTGGTAGAAGGTGTAGCTACACTATTTTGTTTCACTTGAATTCATTCTATGAATTATATATTGATTTCATTCACACTGGAATGAAAAGAAGTCCAGAATAACCTTCCATAGAGGAAATATCCCAGCACCCTTAATGACTTCCACCAAGGATCATAAGGATCCTGTCTTTCTGTTTATAAAAAGTTGTCTTTCTGTTTATAAAGTTGGAATAGGACGGTGGCTAGAGCTAACTCCCCTAACTGGAAAATAAAAGCAGATCACCTGAAATAGAGAAAAACTAAAATGATGTCTAACCAAAATCTTCTCACTTTCACTTCACTTACCTCGGGCTCAAGTGGATGAAATTTATTTTCATTAACACAAATTTTCAGACAGGTCCTGAAAAAAAATAGATGAAACCTACAATCTGCACCCAATTTCAGTATTCAGTTTAAGTCATGCATTGACTTTGAATATGCTCTTAAACCATTCTTTGTATCAGCTAAAATGTGGTCCCCTTCACTGGGGAATGTAATGAAATGTTTACTTTTTAATTTATTTACGTATTTAATGTTTCAATATGAGAATTCTGTGACTGGAAAAAACTCAGCTCCATTAGGGAAACAAAGCAGTAAATAAAATATGCAAGTGAATTAGCTAGGACTCTTCTGATTTCAAAAGACAGAAAACCAATCCAAATTAGCTTAGACAAAAATAAGGGGTGGGGTTGTTATTAAACTGGAAAATTCAGGAAATGAACCAGCTTGGTCATGGTTAAGTTCTGGGGTTTAAACAGTGTCATTAAGGACCTGGTCTGTCTTGATCTCTCAGCTCTGCTCTCCACCTTGGCTTCATTCTCAGGATTCATATGGTGGCAAGAGGACCACCGCCACCTCTGGATCAACACAGCCCCTGCTTCTAGTCCTTAGGAAGCTCTTTTCCCAACACCCTTGACTGCTATTAACCAAACTCTGTCTAAGGAAACGTGATGAGCTGATTGACTCAAACCAAGGTAACATGCTCCCTTAGAGGTGGAAGTTGAGTCTCATCCAGACTCAACTTATTTCCATGAACTAGAAATAAGATGCTTTCTACAACAAGTGAACTATGATAGTTAAGGTAAAAAATGCCACACTGTAGACGTAAACACATGGAAGGGATCTCAGGCATCACTCAAGAAGTTCTCTTATTTGTAAGTAGAGCTTGAACCTGATTAGAACTCTCAAGGTAAAGTAATTTTTCAGGGTTATGGGGATTTTTTTTAAACATGTAGTAATTGCTTTGGGAGATGATGTACACAAACCTTCCTATAATTGATTGATTGAGGAAAGCAGTAATTATGTCCAAGCTAAGTTGGTTTGCTTGTTTAGGCATAAGTGCAGCCCTTTACATGTCCTGAGTATTCCATTCATATATAATCTTTGAAATGTTTTAGGAGCAAAAACCACAGGTGAATGAGGTCTTTTACGCAACTAATACTGAAAAGGAAAGAAAAACTATACTTAAATCCAAGCAGATAATGGCATACAAACTTCTATCGACCAATATAAATATATATACAATTACAACTTAAAGTATAAAATAGGAGAGATTTAACTTTGGGCAAGCAAACACAAATATTGGGAGGGTCAAGGCATGGTTGCAAATACAGTCTAGCAAAGCTTGTGAGTGCTGAGATCTCTTTTGATTCCACGCTGTCTACAAATCTCCAATGACATTAAAAAAAAAAAAGGCCTGAGGCATAACCTGCAAATATTTTCTCCCATTCTGAGGGCTGTCTATTAGTGGGATCACACCTATGGTGCATCTTAGCAGGGTACTGGTGAAACTTATTAAATGTAGAGTATCAATGTCTTTATACAGTGATCAAGAAAATGCCATAAAGGCTATTTCTAACAGTATGATCAAAATATTTCTGATTGTATATGAAGCACATTCTGCCCTATGATTGCACCAATGTACACAATTATGATTTAATAAAATTATTTTTTTAAAAAAAGGCCTTTTTTGGGTGATGTCTTTGGTCACTGTTAGAGATATTTTCACAGAAGAGGATGCCTTCCTACAAGAAGAGAAAACTGTTTACTAGTTGGGACACATGAAAAAACATTCAAATATAAGGCAAATAATCCCAGGCTGATGTATCAGGCAGTTTAAAAATTGAATAAATAATTTAGCTTTTACACATGGGCAATCCTTGCTAAAAAACCTACAAATCAAAGCTCTTCTGTTTGAATCTATTCTATTTTGTTAATAGATGAGTTAATATGATAGGCATTTAATTTTATAATGTATTATTAGCCATTGTCTTTGGCATACCATTAACTTTAAATAGTATTAATATTTAACATTTCATAATACATATTACAAAGTTCTTATTTTTTCCAACTGAACAGAAAATGTGCATTGATAGTAAATCTCTTTAAAGTGGGTTTTAAGATGCTCAGTATGCAAAACCTGTTCCATTTCTACTGTTTGATCAGAAATACTCAAAATGCCACAGCATAATAAGGCAAATGCTGTAAGATGACAATGATGCCAAAACTGCATTATGATTTTGTATTCAAATAAAATGTATTGCATAATTAGGCATAATTATAAATCTGAATATTTAAGAGAACATTTAAAATGTGATCGGAGGCTTCTAAGTATATCAACTTCTCAGGGATGATTAAATCAGAAGGTGTAAAGTTGAGATTAACATTTGGTATTGAGTAGGAAAATAATTCAAATGTTTACAAGTTTGTGAGACTTGTGCTGACCCAAAATCACAGGTACTACCTTTGTCTTGACAAATTTGAATCTGTTCCAGTTTGATCTACCACAGTTTTCTTTCCTCGATAAAATATTATCAGCATTTATTTAGTTGAGTTGGGGGTTAGCATTTTGGGGCTCTTTGTGGGTAAGCCTGATGCTCTTTATTCCATGAATACAGATTGTGCCAGCATTCTCAGACAGGTGTGCCCATACCATGAAGGGACCTGGGCCAGGCAGAATACATGAAGCTACTCAGATCTCTTTGTCAAGGGAGGACATGCTGATAACGCAGCTTTTTAAATAGAAAATGAAACTTGATTTCTCGTTAATAAATATTTGGGGGGAGTACTTTTAAATGAGCAAGAATTAAGGTTCTGAGTTTTCCAGCCCTCACATACAGAGCTTTTCCCTCCACCATCAGCACCAAGACATTTCTTTCTATTAAGTAAAAATCTGGAGAGTTAAGGTATAGGATTTCATTGGTTTATTTTTTTCTTCTAATCCTGCCTAAATATTCAATGATCTGAATATAAGACCAACAAAGCAGATTTATGGCATATTCTAAAATAGAGGGGAAACTCAAGCACATTTTTTTCTACTTCATATTTATTTAGTGATGACTTAATTAGGGAGCTAAAGGCACATGAAAGGTGTTGTCCTAATAAATATATTCAATATGTCAGTTCTTTCAGAGATTTATGAAATTAAATGGCAAATGGAAAGACAAACTTGAACTAAAGATTTCCTGTATCTGTTAGTACTAAAGGCAGATAAATTTCTCCAGGGTTCATCATGTTCTCCAGAAGCTGACCATATGCTGTTGTTTTCAGCCCACACCCGACAAGACTCTTATGCTCCTGCAGGCAAATGTAATTATTACAGTCAGAAGATGATATGTTTACTTCCACCTCTGTGACTTGCTGGTTACCAACAGATTCTGTATTCTGGATTACTTCTCTTCCTGAAATTCCCTTTCATAGCCTATTCTTCAAAACTCAAGTTCCAAATTCCTATGATGAATTCAGTTATCCCACTCATCTTACTCTTCCTTCTTTTATATGTGCTTCTAAAATTTTAATAGACATCTCATAATAATTAATGCCTTAGAAGAAATTGTTCTACTTTCCTTTGTTATTACATAAATATTAGTACATTATTCTAATTAACATGTAATTTTCTCTTTATACTAATTCATGAACTTATGCCTTTTCTCTTCAACCAAAACCATCCAAATGCTCATGGATAGAATCATGTCTGAATTTTACATTTTTTGTCTTTACCTATCATTACCTAGAAAAATGATATGGCATAATGGATATTTAACAATGATGATGGAAATGTTAGAGCAGTGTGGTGGTTGGATGTAGTCACTGAAATAATTGAAAAGAGCAAGTAAATTTTAGCAAGAAAAAGAAATTTTATTAATGACTTGCACAGCAAGCTGACTCCATCCGAGTGACTGTAGGCTCCATGGAAAGTATAGTTTGAGGTTTGATACATAACTTTGAGGAGTATCAGCTGCTTCTTGGAAGTCTCCCAGGGTCTTAATTAATTCTGTACTTAATCCACCTGCAGGGTCTTAATCAACTTCGTTCCCAGAAGAACCCAAGTCAGCCTGACCCAAAAGCCCTTTCTATGGGTTAGGTACTGCGCATGGTAACTTTGGACCAGCGTTATCTTACTGGTCATCATCATAATCCTATTTAGCAAGTGCTATCATCATTCTCATCTTCAACTGAAGGAAGGAACACTGAAATGAACAACTTGATTGAAGGCACAGAATAGGTAATCAGATTCAAACACAAGTATGCTTGAACAGAGTCCATGTTTTCAAGCATAGTTGATTGATTAATTAGCCTCACAAAAAGCTGAAAGATGCAAGAGCCAAGCGACATCTATCCCCAATACGCTGTAAAGGTTAGAGAAGCTGCACTTATTTGTGGTGGTGCCCAGGGTGCCAAAGCAGCAGCTTGCTGTGCCTGGTGGTTGGTGCATAACTATATGCCACCTCCCATACTTTGTTCACATCCTGGAACACACTTTCACCCCACAGTCCCACAGACACTTGCCAATCTTTGTTCTTCCTTCAAATGCAGGGCACAAAAACACCACCTCTCTGAAACTGTCCTTACAACCCCCAGGCAGAGGTAACCTCTCCTTCTCTCCTCTGGCCTGTCTTCAGTTAATCCAAACTTTCACCATAGCATTTAATAATTTAGTGTTGTATAGTCATTTACATATTTCTTTGTCTCCATCTCTCTTTTTAAGAGCCTGAATTCCTTAAGGGCAAGTAAAGCCTCTCACCTGTGTCTCTCCTGTCTGACAGAGGGATTAGGGGAGAAGCGATGTAAGGAAATGGTACTGAAATGAGTTATTGCAAAAAAATAAAATGTAGGTTATACATAAAATTATCTGCCCAACTCTGGAAATGGCACTTCTGTCCCCCTTCTCTTGGCATCTCCCCCAACTTCACATTCTTAGAATCTTTGGAAGAGCAAAAGCTTTCATCTCAAAGATACTTCCTTAAAACCTTCGAAGGATTAGAGCTTCTCTTTCAGTCATTTCATTGATGGAAAGAGGATTTGAGAGGAAGAACAGAATAGTTCCTTTCCCCAAAAGATATTGTTTCTAAAGACTCTGGAAAGTGATAACCACCATTCAATATTCCTTTATTTTAGGTATTGATGATGAGAGTTTCTGTGTCTGTATATGAGCGGGTCTCATTTGAATCTAATATTGGACGCGATATAAGGATGCACGTCCTTGACATCACAGGGCTTTACGTTTCAGACCCCTGTCCCTTGCTTACATCTGTGTATTTGACAGCTGATGTCCTACAAAGCAGTGGCCAGTGAGAGGCATGATTGCTCTAAATTGGAAGCATGAGGCAAAAGGGCGTGTTTTTATTAGGGGGTAGGGAAGAAATCTGGGGGTAGTGGGTTAGGAGAAATCATCCACAGATGCTGATCTCTGTCAGTTAGTGGATGTGATTTTTGAATTGTGGTAATTCCTATTTCTGTGACAGTTCATCAAAATTGAGGGCACCACTTTTAAAAATTACCCATGGTTTCATTTCCAAACTAGACGCAGACGCTGTGCTTTTGATTATTAGAATTATTCAACTTACTCAGTGGGACAATGAGGAGGGCCATTGGTAAATACTACACCAACGTATATCCCATAAAAGTTATGTTATGGAAGCATGAGGAGGCAGAGCAAACCTCATCACTTTCAAACAAGCGTTATCTAACACACGGTGGCAACCAATGAGTGAGCCAAAGTGACAATATGGAAATTCATTTCTCTCTTTTAAAAATGTCTATGTGGGTTGGGAGCAGTAAAATTGAAAAATGTGTTGACAAACTTTTTTCTACTTTTATTAAGCGTTTTTAGATGAATACAGAAGACAACTCAGCAAATCTCTTCAGTTTCTCTTCCCCCAAAGAATTATTTTACAGTCATATAAAATACATCCTATACCAGCTTACCAATGGGGGGAGAGGAGAGAATACTTCAGAAACTTTTCACAGTTAACACCCATTTGATAGCTCCTTTAACAAAAGCTAAATCTTGAAAGCTGCGGGGTTTTTTTCATTCCACCAAGCACTGGCGGGGTTGAGTCCCAGTTTGCTCTTCAGGGAAGATGTATAGATAGAAGACAAGGGGAAAGAGAGAGATTGAGTGTGTGTTAGCTGCATCGATGGCAGGAAAGTCGTTTCTGCTCTGGTCTCATAGAGAGCTCTGCTACCCTCAGGATCTTGGGCACATGAATGTCATTTTTAAGAGACAGAACTTAAAATGAAGGAAGGATTTCAAGAGAGGCAGGCTGCAGATCCACAAAGGAACATGTCAGGGATTATTTAAGCGGCTAGTAATACAAACATCATGCTACCAACACTGAACAGTTTATCACATAAATATAATTGTCTTCTTTTAGAAGAATGATAAAAACTGACTCCATATGTTACATATTATTGGAAATTGTTCCAGCAAGATGTATTAGTCCCACAGAAGAAGCAATTCCTCCACCAGAGGACAACAGCGATTTTATTACATTGCATTGTCATTTGTTTAATTTGTTTGTTCCCCATAGTAGTTTTACAGATTTTGATGAACTGTTACTTTTATAGGAAGTCAAGTTGCTCGTGATGAATGTTGCTGATATTCAGAAGGGAAGAAATAGGGGCAAGGTCAGAAAGGAAGCTGGTGTGGACTTACTTAAAATTTTAAACTAATGCTTCTAAATTCTTAGAAAAAAATTAAAAATTAATATATTGAGTTAGGTTCTATTAGGGATATGTCTAAGATTTTGTCTGAGTTTGTTTTAAAAAAGAAGATCAAGTTAAAGCTTAGACTGGAAGACCTTTGGTGAGCAATGATAAACTCCCAATACTTATATTCAGAAGTAATTCTCAATAAAGGAAGATTTCCCAGGTTTTTCTTTTATCTGAACTGATTACTACAAAATACTTACTTTGTGCCTTATAGATCTATGTCTACTATTAATTTTTAGGCATTTTATTGGTTGGGAAAACTGATTTGTTCTATCATTTCTCACAATTTTAACTAAACCTTATTGTTTACCTAAATTAAGTGAAATGTTCCTAGGTAAATTTGAAATTGTAGAATTTTAAAATTGAAATGTTTTCATTTGTATTCTCCTTTTACTCATAAATTTATTAAATGCAGCATGAGAAAATGCCACCCAAGAGTAACAATTCGTGCTTTCTGAACTTTCAAACATGCATTCTATTGAAGTTAGGTATTTGGAGTAGGTGTCAAAAAAAACCTACATAAAGCTGTTAAGAGTAAGTGTCCAGAAAAACCTGCATAAAGCAGTTCCAACAGGGTAGCTGCAAGGCAGCCTGGAGAATCAGCAGTATCAGACCAAACTTCATCAACATCTAAGTATCTGGACATTCACAATCTGTTCATTTGTGGCATTCTGGGAAACTTAAAACTCTACAAGAGAGTAGCAAAGTTATTGCAATGTAATCTGGATAATAAGAGCGTTTAAAAATCTAACAATATGGGCAAATAATACATATCCTACAGAAGCCAATTGAAGTGAGACTATATTTAGCAATGTAAATAAATCAGGTTATACATCTTTCATTCTCACTGCAAGTTTTTAAATCTACATTCTGCATAATTCTGAAAATAAAATATCAGATCAGAACCACTGACGGATAAAATCTCTAATTCTAACTAGGCTCAAATATTTTATATTTGACTTTGGAATATCTTGTAAATATCTTTGTGTTTGTATTTTACTTTGCTATTAAAACATTTTCTGAGTGTACTGACAAAGACACAGAGAGATGGATCAGAAACATACTGAGTGTTAAGAAATCATCCCAAGATTTAAAATGTCCTTTCTAAATTTAGATACATGCAAGACAAATCCCACAGGAAGTTCACAATTCCATAGATGACTAAAACTAAAAGAATGCAGAGATTTTATTAGGTCCATGCTTTTTCTTTGAAACTATATATTGACTAAAGAATGATAAAAAGACCTCAGCTCTAATCTTTGGCAGCTATATTGCTGTTTGTTAAAAGAATATTTTTGAAAGTATTTGTTTTGAAAGTATTTGCTACAAAATTCAAACGATACAAAAATATACAGAAAAAAATTACATTATCTGGTCATTCCATGAACTAGTGTTTAATACACACATAAAATTTATGTTACTATTTATGAAGCCACATTCTAGATGGCCCTTTACCTATTAATGTAGACAGATAACATAGAGATGGATAGTCTGATAGATAAAAATAGGATTTTTCAGCATGATTTTGCCTTAGTGAAATGTTTTATGTTTAGTTTCACTTGACTTTTAAGAAGAAAAAGAAATTAAATCATTTTGAAAAACAACTAAATTTCAAATAAATATTTATTTGACCCAAGATGTGTTAGCTCCTAAAAGATGACCTAACCTTAAGAAAAATGCAAAGAATTTAGAGCTCTTAAAAAAAGTGTTTCTTTTTCAGACTAAATGTTTCTTTATTCACTTATGAGGAAATTAATACAGTTATCCTTCCTTACAAATGTTCTTCTAATTTATTAAGAACTTTGTTATTGGCTCGGCGCCTGTGGCTCAACGGGGTGCCAGCCACGTACATCTGAGCTGGAGGGTTCGAATCCAGTCCCTGGGCCCACCAAGCAACAATGACAGCAGCAACCAAAAAATGGCCAGGCATTGTGGCTGGCACCTATAGCCCCAGCTACTTGGGAGGCAGAGACAAGAGACTCACTTGAGCCCAGGAATTGGAGGTTGCTGTGAGCTGTGATGCCACGGCACTCTATCCAGGGTGATAGCTTGAGGCTCTGTCTCAAAAAAAAAAAAAGAACTTTGTTATTGATGAGGTTAAAATTTACATTTATAATTACACCCCCAATTTGGTTTAGTCTTAGTTCAATGCTGCAGAGGAAAAAAATTCTCACTCCTTAGTCATTTTACCTAGTTTTCTCTATAAGAGAAAGTGCTTCACTTTCTGTTTATTAGATTTCATCATTAATTTCTTTTTTCCAGAAAGGATTATGAGTACCTTGCTTTCTAGTTTCTGAATGTTTTGCAATTTCTGTGTATGATCTTTATGCTTAAAGAACATGTCCTTGTATGTGCATATAAAAAGTTCTGAATTTTCCACAACTTTTCACCATGCACTCAGACTGGAAGGCCATGAAGGCTTCTGAAGCCACCCTCTTCTCCTCTTTTTAATAGGATTTACTTGTCCTGCCTGGGGAACCATATGTGGTTTTTTTTGTACTTACATTTTAGTATCTACACTAGGATATGTTGTATTAATTGCTCTGTATCTGGGAGGAGGGGCTAAGTGTGTCTTTTCATTAAACACACTTACATCCTTCCCTATTCCCCAAAACTTTTCTTCTATTACATCCTTAATGGTTTTTTTCTATTCTATTTGTTCTATTTCTTTAAGAATGCTAGTTCTATATGTCTTCTGTACTATAATCACTTTTGTCTAGATACCATCTATTCAGAGGCACATTTTATCTTTAGTATTTTTTTCATTTTTCATAATTTTTTCTAGTTTATATACCATTCTGTGTTTTTAATCATATGTATTCTGTCTTCTACTTTGACATTTATAGGGTTTTTTAAAATTCAATCTATTTCCTCAGTTCCACCTGTTTTTAATCCCTTTGTACATCTAAAGTCCTTTTTAAAAACTCTCTCTGAAAAAAAATAAAATAAAAAATAAAAACTGTCTCTGATACATTAAATATAATTTTTTTTAAACTATAGGTAATGATTTGTCTGAACAGTCCTAATTTCTTGAACAAGTCCTCCTTTTATCTATATCTGTTTTTTTTAACTTGGCTCTAGTCAATGCTCCTATACTGCTTCTGTAATTACTACTTATCTTTTTCTGATTACTTCCCTTTTCATGCAGCTTCCTCTTTGGCATTCTTCCTAAGTAAGGATACTAGAAAATAGGTAATAAAATGGTTTTGTCTTCAATACACCTCCTTTGACTTTCTGTAGCATAAAACTTTCACGGTGTTTCTAGACTTAAAGGACCCATTCCCACATGCTGATACTCTAATCACATCATCAAATATAGCTCTCAAGACCATGATCCTTTTAAGGGAAACTCTTATTGCTTTTCTGAAGTTTGTGATGGCTCTCAAATTCTCCTCCCACCTCAGTACAGATGTCACAGTTGTTATTCTTGACTGTTTATGGTTTGACACTATAGCTATTTTTGTTTTATTGAAACAAAAAACTGATTGAAAGTTTTTGTTGTTATTCCTATTGCAGTTCCTTATTTTTTAGTCTTTATTGGTTTCGGAATGTTTTCAAAGAACTCAGTTCCAATTTTTTTCAATGGAAATAATCTATGTGCTGAGCTCTTGTGGACTTCTAAAATTTGAGCCATCGTTATCATTATTAGTAGTAGTAGTAGTATTTTGAGACAGAGTCTCACTTTGTCTCCCTCCATAGAGTAATGTGGTGTCACAGCTCACAGCAACCTCAAACTCTTGGGCTTAAGCGATTCTCTTGCCTCAGCCTACCAAGTAGCTGGGACCACAGGTGCCCGCCATAATGCCAAGCTATTTTTTTTTTTTTCTGACTAAGGCTGGTCTCAAACTCATGAGTTTGGGCAATCTACCTGCCTCAGGCCTACTAGAGTGCTAGGGTTACTTGGGCCACCACACCCAGCCTGAATCATTATATTTTTATCCTATTTCAAACTTTCTTAAAAAACTATTTCTTTCTAATGGATTAATTTAAACAAATTAAATGTGTATCTTTTTCAAATACCCTGTGCTTTAGTTGACTTTACCCTTCCCAGAATGAAGAGTGAAGACCTTTTTTTTTTTAATTTGTCTTTCCTCTTTCCCAACAGTTTCTTTAACGCCAGCCTATCCATCAGGACTGATTGGAGACCTGTGGGTGGTCATTTGGTCTACAGAGGAAGCCAATAATTTTTTACTTCATTAAACTGATAAAAAATATCTATTAAATATGTCTTGAGACCTTCCCAAATATTAGGTAATAGAAGAGCAGAAAAGACATCTACTGTGGTAGTACTTCAACTGGCTGACTCCATTCAACAAATTAAAAGGCTTTCTCTTAACTAGCCTTACCCTCCCAAAAGACAGTTAAAAATATTTCTTTCTACTCAAGGATAACCGCTTTAGGTTTTACTCTCCATCCCTCTTTTCAAAATGCTTATCAAAGAATTGTATGTAATCCTGCTACTGAGATAAGTTCTAGTAATATAAATTCTTCCCACTCTTTATATTTTAAATGATGCTTTAGAATCACTGTGGGATAAGAGTTCTGGGTTGCCAGTAGTACCTGCTGTCCACTCCACCATCTGATTGTCTTCTCTTCATCACATTCTAGAGCAGTGGTTCTCAACTTTCCTAATGCCCCAATGTATTTCATTGTTACAAAGGGGTCGCAACCCATAGGTTGAGACCGCTGTTCTAGAGACATTATTGCAATTGTTTTCAGTACTTATGTTTTCAAGTTACTTATATTTTTTCTCAATATTAGAGAAAATTTGAGATTTCTATTTTTTAAATTTTCTATTTCTATTTTCCATGCTCCATTGGATCCCAATTTGCTTTTATGTGGGGATTTCTAGCTAGTTAGAATGGATTATATCCCCAGGGCATTCCCGTCAGGGAGTCTCCCACAAAGAAACATCACCTGTACCATATAGAGTAATAAATGATTCTGGAACTTGTTACTGTTCTGCCCTGTTTAATTCCTCTGCTTTTTGGCTTGGGCAAATTTCCAATGCTCTTTAATAAAATTATTTTCTTGTTTGTCCTCCACAATTGTCTGACATCTTCTATGCCTTTTCTTTTTCACATGCTTTCTGATTCAAGGCACTGAGTCAAGGCTTTAGGAAGGCCTAAATGTCTCTTTTTGCTGGCTCATCTTCATCATTCCACCTATTAAACTAGACTTGAAATACCCCATCTGTGGACCCTCTTCTCTTTACACCCTATTGCAGAAAACTTGCAGAGTTCAACCATCACAAATTATTCTCAGACCTACATTTCTATCTTTTGACTTCCATCATTCAATAAATCTGTGATTTTTATTGCCTGAAGATATACCTCTACTTAAGTGGTCTCTAGTCTCTAGAATGATGGAGAAATTTGATCTCTGTTTTTAAAAAATCCATGTTGCATACACTCTAATGCTTAGAGAAATTGACTGCTCATATTTTCTTAGGGTGACAAGTTTGAGCCATTTCTAATACCTACCTTTTAACTATCTCAGCCACTCCAGCTTTAATACATGTAGCATTTTTTTAATTCATTACTCACTAGGCATTGCATGGTGTACTTCAGTTACACGATCTCATTTAGTAATTAAAACACAGAGAAGTCGACATTATTTTCTCACTTGTTCTGAAATGAAACTGAGGCTTAGTGAGGTTAATTTCCCCAAGGGCCCACATCTAGTATGTAACAAGCCAACATGTAAGCCTGGGATTGAGCCTGCTTAGCCACTATGCCTATCATAGTCTTAAAGTTTATCTCTCTTTAGGTCTAGGATAGGTTTCTTAAATCTGTAATAACTCTCTCTTCAACAAACCTCAATCATATGTCTATTATATCCCAGACAAAAGGTTATAGAATGTAATAATGAGTAAGATATAGGTCCTATTCACAGGACTTTGGGGGCTAGTGTAGAACAAAATATCTAAATCTTGGAAATAATTTTAACTATTAAACAAAAGTGGAACTGGTAAAGTGATGACCAGACTAGTTTTGGTAAAAGGATGTAGCTTACTGTCTGATTCAAGAATATGGGATATATTGAAAGACAGGATTGCACAGAGCATTATCAGTGAAAATATTAAACATTAAAACTTATTTTTTATTTGCTCCATGAAGCAGTCCCTGCTTTATGGTGACCTTGATTCACCTGAATACTCACCCCTAACTGTTTAGCTCATCTACATAGACATGTTCCCAATGCTTCATCTTGAGGGAACGCGCTATCTTCTATATTTTGCATTCTAAACTTTACAATTTTAAAGAAATTTTAAAATGTTTGCATTGAAAATATAAAAATTTTTACATTTTTAAATTTTTTTTACATTTTTTTCCAGTAATGATGATCAGTGCTAACAGGCAAAATTTCCCTCTTTAATATCTGATGGAACAGTAGCTCCAGAATCACTCTTAGAATGTGCTTTGTTTCTAATCTCCTCATAGTAAGTATTACTACATAAAACTACTTCATTTGTTTCTCTCCATAGAGGGAGGGACCTTGATGATCTTACTGCAATATTTTTAGAAACTGGACTCTACCAGAGGAGTCTCATAGCTACTGTTTGAGTACAGGAAGGAATGAAAGCATCCCAGACAACAGCTACCTCCACTCCGCTGTTAACTTCTGCATGAAGAACATCAGGCCTCAGCTGCCTCGCCCTTCATTTCTCCCTCCCCCCAAGTTCACTCCTCGGTATCTTTAAATAATCTTAATTATGATCAGAGTTCTTTCCAAAATTACCTATAAATTTTCTGGGAATTTTAATAGGCAATAGAATTGTGGGGGGCAGGGTTTTTTCCAGAATATTACAGGGACAAATGTTGGTTACAGGAATTGCTTTTGTTCAGTTTGAGTGAAAGTTATAAGTGTTCCCATCCCCCCAATAGTGTGCATTGTATCCATTAAGCATGAATTTACCCCTCTCCTCCTGCCCCCTGCCCCTTCCCACCTGCTTGCTTTCCCTTGAGTTTTACTACCAAATGTACATGTGGGGGTTATCAGTTCTGATTTAATATCAAGTAGAGGTGGGGTTTGTTTTTCCATTCTTGCAATAGTTCACATAGAAGAATGGTCCCCAGTTGCACCTAGAGTGTTACAAAAGGTGTTAGTATGCCACAGTATGTATATAACACATTTTATTAATCTATTCATATATCAAAAGACACTAGGGTTGATTACACATATTTATGATTATGAACTGTGCTGCAATAAATATTGAATACACATATCTTTTGATAAAATGACCTTTTTTTTCCTTTGGGTAAACACCTACTAATGAGATTGCTAGATCAAATGGTAGGTCTACTTTTAGTTGTTAGAGGTGTCTCCATATACCTTTCCATAGAAGACTCCTAAAAGCAATCATAGCAACAATAAAAGTTAACTCATGGGATCTAATTAAATTAAAAAGTTTCTACACAGCCAAAAAAACAATCAATAGAGCAAAGAGACAACCTACAGAATGGGAGAAAACATTTGCATGTAGTATATCTGATAAAGGCCTGATAACCAGAATCTGTAAGAACTCAAGCAAACCAGGAAGGAAAAAAATTACAACCCCATAAAAAAGTGAGTAAAAGGTATGAATGAAAGCTTTTTAAATAAGACAATAAACATGAAATAATGCTCAGTGTCTCTAATCATCAGGGAAACCCAAGAGGTATCACCTAACTATAGTGAGAACAATTTTATCAAAAAATCCCAAAACAACAGATGCTGGCATGGATGCAGAGAGAAAGGAACACTTAAACATCGCTAGTGGGACTGCACATTTTCTGTTTTGTTATCTGGCTTTTCTGCTAGACGGCAAGGTTACTTGAGTGCAGGTAAATCTTTTATTTTGTTACCAACAGCATCTATTATATTACGTAGGCCTTCCCTAAATGTTTTTTGAATGAGTATTTATTATTTAATGTTTTTTATTAATTAACACAAATTAAGGTTTTTATGTGTGCCATAGTACCTAGCTGTGCATTTTTTATGTGGTGGTATTATTGCTGCTATTTCAAATAATTAATTCTTAGCAATTAATACATATGTCTGTTCTCTCTCTTGATTCAGTACCTATTGCAGGTGATAATATCATTGGAGTAATGAACATTTCTATTCCATGCCTTTTCTTCTACCTAGAAGTTATTTGTTCACAAAAATTAGTCATCCAACTCAGGGTTTTGTTCTCCTAAGGAGAACTATGTGAGCTTGAGATATCACGTGCACACAGGAGCTAAAATAAATCCTTCTTGTAAATTTCCAAAAGCGCAATGGGAGCTCACAGGTCTAGCTGCCTGTTCATAGTTAACTTTATTAACTAATTTACTATTGATTAACATAGTATAATATTAGTAATACAATGCTAATCCTTTCCTACTCATTTCTCCTATCCAGAGGATCCACGTCACTAATCCACTTGACTTTGCTCTTTATTTTTCAGTAAATTTTCCAAAATATATACATTAAACACAAAATTAAGTTGCAACAATCAGCCCATTTTATTTCTAGGCATAAGACAACATGTACTTAAAACTGTGGATTCTGGAATTAGAGTGCTTTAAAGTAAACTGGAGCAATGCTTTGCAAAAGTAGCATGGCCTTGAATAGTTAAAACACCTCAGCACTCTGCTTCTTCAACTATAAAATAAACGTAATAATATTTGCCTATTTATAAACTTCTGTGATGAGAACTTTAAAAGTCAGATTTGATAATGACTATTATTATTATTTTTCTGCAAATGTTTCTGGGGTAAACTTTCTTTTAACTCTATTTTAAGAAGGATTTGTGTTTAAAGAAACTTTCTTTTACCACTTTATTTTGCCCAAATAAAGAAGCAGAGATGTATCTCTGCTTTAAATACTATTTATTAAATTTAGTATTTCCTGGGTGATATGGATGATATGCTCTTTCTGAGTGATAGCCAAACACTATTCAGTAATTTCCTCTTTTTTCTGTCAGTCCCAATATATCTGAGTATAATATACAAAATGATTTGCTTATAAACAATTCATTTTAAAAATTATACTCTCATAATAAGTGAAGTGTCTTCATTTTTCAGATATTTATTGCTTTTTGTGTGTTTAACTTCACAACTCAGTAAGAAAATTGTAGTATCATTTTGGAAACTCTCCAGTCAAACTCCAATCTTTGCCTATGATGTATCTGGTTTTATTTAACTGAAATGAGGGAATTGAATACTTTTAGGTTTTTCTGCTATTCTTAGTTGACTATTTGACTTTAGTTGCGTAATTCTGTAAGAAACATTGACAAGTAAAATTTATCCACACAGAAACTTATAGTTAGGAGACCTGGGAGATGACTATAATTTCCTTCCCATTAGTTTCAATGAATTCCATGCATGCAAAGAAGGACTTGAAGAGTGGAGTCTGGAGCCCCGTGTTTCCCATTGTGCAGGTACATGGAGGAGAAAGATATAGTCCAGGTCTCTGTAAGTTGTTCCTCTGCTACACATTATCCTTAATCCTTCTATGAACAAATACAGACCACAGCAGCTATGCCAAGAATAGAAGACTTAAGTCTCTGAACACAATAGGCCTGTGGACACTTAGCTTACTCTTTACACAAAACCTGTGAAATGGTTAATATATAAATGTGAGTGTCATTTATATGTAGTCAATGTGAACCAGAAGAATTGAGCTGCAGCCAGCATTTATTTAAACATCACTTTTGCCATCTGGATTCTTTTGTGAGGAAAGAAACATTTGAAGGGAATTGCCTTTGGTCACAAAGGTGATTTGACTTTTCTCCCTCGTTATGTGTTAGTCATCCCACAGGCACCATTGTTCAAAACTCCATAAGAGACTTTTTTTCCAGGTACTGTTTGTAACTTCAGGTAACACTGAGATCCTGAAGATGCGGGGAGGAAGAGCAAACATTTCTGTGGACAAAGCACATTGACCTACATAAATAAATAGCTACCAAAAAAATCAGGGTAGAAATCACCCAACTGGTCACTCAGAGAGGACTACTGGTATCCTTCCTAAAATACCAGCCACTTGATTGGCCAATCATTTGTAGTTCAGTGTTCAGACTCAAACGCTTATTGGCCACCTACTTAATGGCTAGTATAGGTGCCGATTCAATCCTTTCCTCAGCAATGAAGCTGAGAACAAAAATGTGGCTGGAGCCTAGAAATCATGGTTTCTAAACCCCTTTGACCTGTAGCAAAGTAGAATAATTTAAAGACCAGTAAGCCTTTTTCATACTAATGTTTCAAAGATTAAAGCTAGAGAAGATTGGCATTATAAATATGAGAATTATAAATACTCTGATGTTAGAAGAAAATGCTTTCATGCGAGTATGATCAAGTTATTTTGTTGTTACATTTATAGGATTCAGAATCAGTGGTTATTTTATCTCATGTGAGAGCTTTTAATAATATTCTATTAATTAAATCTTTCCTCTGAAAAAGGGTTTAACTAGTTCTGTGGCAATGAGGTAAAAGTCTGTAGGATTGCCAGCCATAGCATATATTATTTTAAAGTATATTAGAGGTAAAACCATTTGTTGAGGACTAACTTATACAAAGCCTTATCTTAAATACTCCTGCAATATATAAAAGAAAAATCCAGAAGTAAAGCTCTTTTAGATCAACAATAAAGTAATATATCAACAAATGCAAAATAATATAATTTATATAAAATATGTAGGTGCCATTCATATGCAGACTAAAAGAATGACCTTAATGGAATCGAAAATTATCAGTATGTAATTCACTACCTAATAATCTAAATTGGAAACTGATACATTACTTAACACTTAAGCAAAAATTTGTGATGTTTAAAAATTAAGAGGAAATTATGAAGGTAAATGTTATTCTCTCTATATGTGTGTGCATGAGTTGATGTATTAATCTCATCATTAAAAGGAGGAAAAGGAGCGTTTAAAGTTTCCATTATCCATTATGTCAGGTAGCAAATATCTTCTCAATGCAACTCCAGACATTAAATCTGTCAAGAGGAATGCTGTAAAATAAATGTCTGGGATACCTTCATAAACAAAAATCTTATTTCCATAATTCATACAGCTGGCTGGCATTTATTGGCACGTCAGGTGCAATGGGGACATTTCAGGAACATTAACATGTACAGCATCATTTGTCAACAAAGCAACAATGTAAGCAAATCGTTCCGAACTCATACAGATTTACAGCTTTCTCTGCCAGCTGCTAATTACGGTGTGCTCGGCCTATTTGGTATGGTCTTTTTATTGGAAAATGACAAAGGGGTTATAGTATCCCAGTTTGGAATATAGATGTGGCTTTTAGTAATAATATGAGTGTAATATGACCATGTAGCTTGGAGTTGTGATCCAGTTTTCCTAGTCTTATAATTGATCAGCTTTGATTGATGAAGGACAAAGAGAAATTCACAACCTATTTTGTTTCTGATGTAAGTAACCTCTAAAACAAAGAAAAAACAGGGAAAAAAATTATCGTAGACCATGTCATAGCCATTCTTAATGTTTTCCCCTATGGAACATGACACATAATATTTACCTCTCAAAGAAAATCTGATGTGTTGATTGCTGACAGAGCAAATGTTACAGGAGCCTGTACATTTCAGAATTCTAGGTTGTGCTTTGAACAATCAGGAAGGCCTTCCACCGTTATGTTTAAATATGTTAAGGTTATGACATAAGATGACAAATGTCAGCAGCATCAAAGTTAACATCCATAATCACCCCCTGCTTACATTGTTCAGTTTTAGGAAGACACAACTGTTCCAGTGAAAGATGGAGTGTCAACTCTACCTTCAAATTCCCTGGACTGTGTCAAGACATATTATAATCCATAAAATGAATCACGGGGCCGCCTCCATGCCCATAATGTAAATATGTATTGAGAGAAATAAATGCCTTCAATTCTACCAAAATATAAAAAGCTAAATTGGCAAATACTTACTCCAGCATTATTTAGATTCATCCCATTCCTGACCTTATTAAAACCCATTACATTCCAGAGTAAACAGATTTGACATTCAGCAAATCAATTGCTGTCAGAGCAGCTAACTTGACCAGATATTAAAATATTTTCAACTTTGCTAGCACCGAATCTTTAGCTCTTTCTAGAGGGATCATGTCAGTACAGCAATGGATGACTAGATCCAAAATGCAATATACTAAATGAGTACTGTTCTCATATTCCTACAAATAAAGATTCTAACTCCAAAACTAGAAAATGTATAAATGGAGTCCTTTAACCTCAGTAATGATCCCATGGACTCCTATACCATCTTCTTTTACACATTTGTAAAAATCATTATAGGTTGCGATTGTTGGTTTCCACCTCCTCCATTAGAAGAGGGCTCCTGAAAATAGAACACATATTGTGTTCAATTTTACGTCCTCAGTGCACAGCACCACCTGGAACATAATAGATGCTAAATTAAAGTTAGTCAAATGAATGAATGAATGTATAAATATTGGGGCAGCCTTGTATAAGGTTGTGATGAAGGAGAAATTTGCTTTAATACTTTGTCCCACTTCTTTCTTGGGGATACCTTCTCCTAAATATTCTGAGATGCATTGCTCCCATATTGTTTATATCTCTTCTTCTAAAACTCACTTTTAGAAGATTATCCAAAACTCAAAAACATTAAGGTAGAAAGTATAAATAACTTTTAAAAGTGTTCTTTTCCAAAGAAATTTATATTTAAACCAAGATCCATTCCTTAAACTGAAATTGAAAATTAATTTGAGGATCTCAGACATTACTTTTTATGTTAAGAATGATTTCTAGGTGAGGATACCATTTGGGTTTTCTTGAGTAGAGAGGCACTCAATCAGTTTTCCCCCAAACCACCCTTGCTTTGTGTCAAGAGAGGAAGTAGCATTGATTCTTCCCTCCAGGGTTATGTAGAGCACAGATTACACCAGAAATTAAAAAGCAATCCCTAGAATGGAAATGTGTCCTTGCGAAGAAAGAATGCTGTGGTTTTAATTTGCATTAACATTAAGAGAACCATCTAGACTGGTGCATCAGAACACAGCCTTTTCAACCCATTGTTTGGGTTATTGCCTGTATAAGCAAAACTTGTTACTGAAATTAGAAGCAAGCAAGAGGTTTTATTAATAATTTTGAATGTTAAAAAATGCTAAAACTTGCAATGCATGTCATAACAACCCCAGAGAAAAGAGTTGATGGAATGAGGTGACTTGTAAGAGACTCACCTTAAATTTAAAACTGATTATTTAATAGATACAACTCATAGTCTGCCTTTAAAATCTTACTGGGGCAGGGGAGGTCCTGTTTCACCCTGTAGTATGATCGCTTTAAATTGGTTTTAAATCTACAACAATCATTTGATAAAAGCCATCATTTCTAATCCAATTTGCCTAAAATGAGTATTACCTCTGAAAATCAGTTATGTACATGTATACCCATTTATAAATTAGCATTTGTGTTAGCCCTTACCGAAAATTGTTACCCTTATTTTTATTTAGAACCATAAAATCAATGCATTCGAATATTCTTTATTATTCTGAAAAATGTTTGAAGTTGCACTAATTAATGATTGAGATAGAATGCACTCATGTGTATCTGTTTAATATGCAAAAAGTCTTTTGAGAAGATACTTCCAAAATTCTAGGAACATTTCTAAATGTTCTTAATTTAGAACTACTATTTTCTTTACAAAAGTGGTATTCTAACTATACAACTTTTGTAACTAATCATTCGGATCCTAAAGAATTCCACTAAAAACGATTTATTTTCCTCAATAATACATAAGAATGCTATTTTAAATTATATTAGAGGTGACAACAATTTATTTCTCACTAATACAATAAGACCTCTTCTTGTCCTGTCCTTTCTCTGTTCCTTCCTCAAACTGCCACCTTCTCCCAATAGTTATGTGTG
Organism: Arctocebus calabarensis; assembly: GCA_963573935.1. NCBI lineage: Eukaryota > Metazoa > Chordata > Mammalia > Primates > Lorisidae > Arctocebus > Arctocebus calabarensis. Next base: position 43,102 of record CAUYON010093056.1, read on the forward strand.
TCTACTAAGAACACTGAAAGCACATATGACATGAAGCCAATTTTTTGAGAATTAATCTGTAATTTAAAAGATACGGCAGAACTGTGAATTATAACTATTAGTTGATTTGCTTAAATACGAAATATGATCATAAAGAGATAAAAATATAAAAATGGTATTCTTTTGTAAGAGCTGTGTTAAAATGATAACATACGCTACATAATACATATATTAAGTATACATATTGACGTCTGTAGATCTCAACACAGATGAGATGAATGTAGAAATTCTACCATTCCTCCAGTTTGAAGAAATGTCCTAGGATCACCTTCGTAAGAGAAAGCAGACAGACTAGTCATGGGAACAACCCAGGCCAGGGATCCCTCAAGATGTTAGTTCCCAACTTGACAGGAGTGAGCATTTAATTAGCCTAATAATTCCCCCCATTGTTCTCTTCTCAAATGTAATTCGAGAAGGGGAGGGAGACTTTAATCTCAAAAGGAAAATATTTAACTTTAAAAATGGAACATAAATGTGGGAAAAGACAGATTTGATAAGTAAATACTGTTTACATGAGAAAATAACATTTAAAGTAATCTTGTATGTTCCTTGTTTAAGATATATAGCAAATTGGGTTTTAGCCTTCATATGAAAACTATAAATTAGCTTCATATTAGGGCTGAGTACATTGGATACTTTTTCTTCCATCTGTAATTAGTCTTGAAATAATTTCTTGAATACATCTATTTAGTTGCTTTTGATTTTATTTTTTTTCTTTTTTAGACAGAGTCTCACTGTGTCACCCTTGGTAGAGTGCTGTGATGTCACAGCTCACAGCAACTTCGAACTCTTGGGCTTAAGTGATTTCTTTTGCCTCAGTTTCCCAAGTAGCTGGCCCTACAGGTGCCTGCCACAGTACCTGGCTATTTTTAGAGACAAGGTCTTGCTCTGGCTTAGGCTGCTCTTGAACTCCTGAGCTCAGGTAATCTACCCACCTTGGCCTCGCTGGTGATAGGATTACAGTTGTGAGCCATAACATTTGTGATTTCGGCTCCGCACCTGTGGCTCAACAGGCTAAGGCACTAACCACGTACACCTGAGCTGGTGGGTTCGAATCCAGCCTGGGCCCGCCAAACAACAATGATGGCTGCAACCAAAAAAAAAAAAAAGAGAAAAATTTTGATGTCACCATTATCTTTTTTCTTTATGATTCTAAGTTATCACTTTTATTTATTTATTTATATTGACCAGTTAAAACTATAGCCGTATGGTACTTAAATTTGTGAAATTTTATATGAACTGATTTCAGTTTTATCATTTTGTATATTAGCTAATGCTCTAATTTTAAAACATCATATTTGGTGCGTTTTTTTTTGGTAGAGACCGAGTTTTACTTTATTGCCCTTGGTAGAGTGCTGTGGCATCACACAGCTCACAGCAACCTCCAACTCCTGGGCTTAGGCGATTCTCTTGCCTCAGCCTCCGGAGTAGCTGGGCCTACAAGCCCCAGCCACAATGCCTGGCTATTTTTTTGTTTTGCAGTTCAACTGAGGCTGGGTTTGAACCCACCACCTTCAGCATATGGGGCCAGCGCCCTACTCGCTGAGCCACAGGCGCCTCCCCGTTTTTGGTGCGTTTTAATATGCTTTCCCATGGAACTGCTTATTGATACTCTCTAAGTGTTGTCTTTGAAAAGGAACATAGCTCAGCACTCGGGTAGCCAGAGCGTGCTTGTGATGAATGCCTCTTTGTATATTTTGAGGCTGTGGTAGAATAAACATAGCAGTTCCTTTCCTTTTTGAAACTGAAGTTTGATAACTGGTGTTAAATTTAAAGATGAACTGAACTGTAATTTTGGAGAAAGAGAGGTACGGTTATATTCACAAGTACACTTTTCCCCAAATTCTCTAATTTCAAGTGTTTTTTTTTTGTACGAAAGGTCTTTATTGGCGGGGAAGCTGCAGAGCAGCATTGAGGAGGAGGGGAGAGAGAGATACAGTGTGATCTAATTGTTTTGAGAGAGAAGCAACTGGAGCAAAGGAGGGGCTTAGCTGATGTTTAATGCTGAGAGTAAATTCACGGTTTCCTCTGACATATAGGAGGAAGTGGCGAGAAAGATCAGGAGGGTGGAGGGCTGGAGCTTCTAGTAAAGAACACTGTAGAGATTTAAAAGAAGTGGAAATGGAGGTTAGGAGACGTTTATGAGGGTCGCTTGGAGTAAGGAGTAGTTAGAAGAGAAAAGTTGGGAATTTATGCTCTGAGGTATTTAGCTAATTTTAAAAGGAGAGGAGTTCTTGTCTTGCAGTGGGGAGGGGAAAGTTGCAAAGAAGGCTTTTTAA
>CAUYON010093057.1:0-22264 GCA_963573935.1 Arctocebus calabarensis
TGATCAAGAAAATGCCATGAAGGCTATCTGTAACAGTACGATCAAAACATTTCTGAATGTATATGAATCGTGCCCTATGATTGCACCAATGTACAGAATTATGATTCAATAAAATTATAAAAAAAAATAAAAAATAAAAAAAATAAAATGAAAGCATATACCAGAGGCACTAACAAGGTCTAGAGCAGGCAGAGGAGGGAAGGGAACGGGGGTGTATTTGGCAGATTCTTGCAGAAGAAACAGCACTTACAAAGGCCCTGGGAATGTGACAACACTTGTAAAGAAGTAGAGAAGGTGAGCATGGCTCGATGCAGAGGACCCCGGGGCTACGATGTGAAGGAAAAGCCTTGAGGTGGGTGGCTCTGGAGGGCCCCGCTAAGAATACTGACCTTTATCCTGAAAAGAATGGGGAGCCTTTGTGGGTTTTATACACATCACATTTGATCTTTGAAACCTAAAATCCACAACCACAGTCTACAAAGTGAGATGGATCAAAGAGCAGCAAGAGTGCACCAGGCGGGGACCAGGATAGAGACAATGGCAATACACCAGATGAGAGATTTCTGAAGCCTGGAGCAGAGAAAAAAGAACTGCCACATAGGAGGGATGCCGAGGAGGCAACCTCACGAGGACTAGCTATGTATGGTGTGGGTGGGGGAGAAGGGAGTTTCTGAACTGAAGAACTGGGTGTAGGGGGGTTCAGTTTAAGAACACAGCAAATCCTAGAAGGAAACCTGCCTCATGGGAAAGAGCTAGAGTTTAGTTTTGAACATGATGAGTTTCTGCATCATGAGACATCAGGAACAGGTGTCAGATGCCTGCCTCAGAGAGGTTGTTCAGAGCAGGATAGGAAGCTCGTGTTTATTAGTATATGGGGAGCAGTGAAAGGTTTGGGTGATGCTGCTTAGGAGAAGATAAAAGAGGGCGCCAAGACGACTGTGTGAGTGGGATGCATTCACATTTACAGCTTTAATTCAATCCTCCTAGTCCCTTAATTTGGTTTAAGATGTACCTTCTCATAGTGAGTTCAGATTTGCAACCCTCCATCACCCAACACGTGTGACTTCACTTTTATCCATTCTAACTGAGAAATAAAAGATTAATTCCTTTAAAGGGATGCGCAACAGCGAATTCGCAGCACATATGCATCAAGAATATAAAATAGGGAACAACAGACCAGGGAAGTAAGGGAGGTTATTAGCTGGAGGTTCCAAGGGTTATTAAAAATTGAGAGAGGAGGAAAAAGGGAAAAAATGATTTTCCCTGACACAGCCTTTAAAATACTTTTGTATAGAAAGCCCCAGATGCTATCAGTCAGGAAAATGATCTCTGGCAGAGAAGAATATGGTGTTGTAAATAATTAATGAATGAAGACAGAAGCAGAATTATAGAAGCAGGGGGTGCTCTTGGAAGAACTTTCTTCTGGAAAGTTCAAGCAACAGTGAAATGATTTCTTCTTATTAATGGTCTGCCCAGCATAGGATGTGTGTGTATGTGTGTATACACTTTTATTTTCCAGGTTGAATTTAATATATCATAGAAGATTTTGATTTTAATTAACAAAAACCAATTTGTAGCAAACTTGGCCAATACGTTCAGTGACTCTCAACTAGAATCATAATTAAGCAATTAATACATACTGAAGATATTAGCACTCCCCAAATCCTTATTTGTGATAATGAACAACTTGTTTGAGGGGCCTCATCGGATTTTGAGGCTTTCCCTCTTAATAATGAGAAAGTGGGATATAGGTGTCCTTTTGCTGTAGAGTAAAGAAGTTCATTAGAAACCTCGAAACATAGGAATGCTTTTGTAATATTTTGAACAAAATCATCCCTGATATTTAAGTATAGGTGCTATTTTACTTTGGTGGTGGGAGCCTCACCCTGGCTCAACAATGGAAAATTTATGAGCATGTTCCATATGGCTTTAGGTAAGTACCTGAATTCTTTGTGCATCATAAAAAAATCAGGTTACATCAATAATACTCCTGGTATATATCAGATTTTAGTGTTCTTTTTAGAGTTCTGAAATCATGTGGTGTAGGGAAACTGTGGGAGAGGAAAGGTGTGGTTTGTGTGTGGTCTTCAGCCTGGCCCTTACCCCCAAATCGAGAGACGTTCCAAGATCCAGTGTGGCATAGGCAGAGGTGTGCTGTTAGCAACTCTCGGGGTGTGGGAGACAGAATAATGCAATCCCCCCCAAGAAGTCTATGTCCTGATCCCTGAAACTTTGTCAATGCTAACACTCACATGACCAAAGGGATAGTACAGATCTAATTACATTAAGGACTTTAAAATGAGATTATTCTGGTTACCCACGTGGGCCCAATATAACCACGCTACTTATAAGACAAGGTAGGAAGATCATGGTCAGACCAGGAAGACCTCCTTGTAAAGGAGATGTGATGATGGCAGCAGAAGTCAGAGAGAGTTGGAAAAACACACTTCTGGCTAAGATGCTGGAGGAGAGGTCTATGAGTGGAGGAGGAAAGCTGGAAAAGACAAAGAAATGGATCCACTCCCCACCCCCGAGCCTCCAGAAGGAACGGTGCACTGCTGACACCTTGATTTTAAGACTTCCAACCTGCAGAACTCCAGATAATAAACTTATGTTGCTTTGATCTACAAAGCTTATGGTAACTTGTTAAAAACAAAATGATAGGAAATTAATACTCTCAGTAAACAACCACAATTTGGGGAGTTAGCTCATTTCTGTGATGTAAATACTAATTTTAAGCCATGCCTTTAAGTACCATACACCATCAGCTGAGCTGGTAAAAGTATACTTCAGTATATCACTGGAAATAATTATACAATCACACTAATAACACAGGCTACCTGTAAAAACCTGACACGAGACTTTCATGTAATTCTACATGTCGTTAAATTAAAATTTCCTCCACTTGACCAGTGTGTGGATTAGCCATTACCCTGTCTCACCTTTCTGCAGACCTCATTCAAACTACACACCTGATAAAGACACTTGCTCTTCTAGGATAGCAGATATCACCAAAATGGTAAAAGTGTTGCGCCTACCCACACCAGTGCCTAGCCCAGTGAGAATTTGGTGAATAAATTCTCTGGGAACAAAACATTTCACGAGCCTGAATCCCTCAATTTCTGGTGTCCTGGGTGCAGGGTCAGCAACAGTGGCAGCTGAGGGGGAGAAGTCTGTGAAGCCAGCTCCAGAATAGGTCTCCTGGGGCCCACAGAGACACTCTCTCTGGAGGTTTTATACGATAGTATTTTGGGCAACAAGCAAAGACTCTGATGGGAACCTCCATGTCACTAAGCAGAGACTGCCCAAAGGAGGCTTAGAAAGACAGAACTTAAAAAATTTTGGCTTCCTCATTAGGAATGTAAGAAAGAAAAGAACTCAAAATGAGTTGTAAAGAGTTGGATTATAAGGTTATCATTACTATATTTTTTAGTGCCACTTCTAGAGCCCTACCCCAATAAGCTGAGTTCCTGCAATAGGTATTAAGAAATGCTGAGCAACTCCCTCTAATCTGTGGTTCAACACTATCAATTAGGCCAGGGATTGTCAACCAGACTATATTGTCCCCCAGGGACAAAGGCAATGCCTAGAGACATTTTTTGGTTGTAATCACTGCAAATGGGCAGGTAGAGGCCAGGATGCTACTAACATCCTATAACACACAGGGAAGCGCCCCACACCCCAAATTTTTAGTTCAAAATGTCAATGGCTCTGGAGTTGAGGAGCCCTGAAGAGATCGTGCCATGAGAAGTCTACACCTCTATATTATTTCTGTTCCTGCCAACAAAGTCTCTGACAATTAAATACATTGTTACAGTGCCTTATTTATTAATGACAGCATTTCTATACAGATCACAATATAAATCCTCACCTTTTGTGCCAAGCAATAATTAGTATCACACAAATGGCAACCTGTGGGAAAGAAGATTTTAAAAGGTCACCACTTATGGCATTAGCTATTATTCTGTCTATACTAATTACATAGGAACATCTAAAGAATTCATATTTTAAATTGCTTCTTTTTTTTTTTTTTTTTGAGACAGTCTCAAGCTGTCACTCTGGGTAGAGTGCTGTGGCATCACAACTCACAGCAACCTCAGACTCTTGGGCTTAAGTGATTCTCTTGCCTCAGCCTCTCAAGTAGCTGTGGCTACAGGCACCCACCACAATGCCTGGCTATTTTTTTTTGTTGCAGTTGTCATTGTTGTTTTAGCAGGCCTGGGCCGGGTTCAAACCTGCCAGCCCCAGTATATGCGGCTGGGGCCCTACTCACTGAGCTATGGGCAACCGCCTTAAATTGTTTCTTTAATCATATGAAACATTTAAATGTAATAAAGTCATTCATACAAATTCAAATCCTGTTTATAATGAAGTTTCTCTTCCAGCAAAATGTCACTTTTTATTTGGCTACTTGCTGTGTTTTTCATGCTAGTTCTTCAAAAAAAAATGTGCTTGCATTAAATGAAGAATCTTCTAAGTAAAACTCTTAAAGGTGCTTACTGCATGTAAAAAAAAATCATATTCAGAATTTAAAAGGCTCTGTTCTCATTTACCTTTACTTTCTAATGTAAATGTAAATTCCTTGTAAGGTAATTAGACCTGCTTAAATTGCCAATCACAATTAACATCGATGAAACACCAGCAAGAGAAAAGTCGAATTCAATAGAGTTCGGTTTCCCAAAATTAAAATTTGAAATGCCTTTAATTACTCACAAAGAAGCCTTGGTCAACCAATCCCGTTTTCTTCAGAAACTGATGGAAAAATAGAATGAAGAGCAAAACGGGAAGGCAAAACAAACTTGCCTTTTCAGAAAACGTCTAAGGATGTTGTTCTAATTATAAAGTGAGTCCCATACATGTCAGGCTTCACATGGAAGAATATGAATGGAGTTGCCAATTGACTACAATTAATCTTTATAGCTTTATACGTGACATAAAGGAAAATGGTGCTTTCCAGTGAGCACGCAGGGAACGTGGGCAGAAGACTGGTCATTTACTGGTGCAGCAAGAAGATGTGTAGAGTGTGTAGCTATCTTCCAAGAGGCTAGATGGGAGAGATAGCAATGGACTTGTTCCTCTGGGCTACTTCCTGTGAATTGCTGGGAGGCTACTGCAGCTGCACACAAACCCTGCACCCTCTTCTTCCTCCTGTCCTCCCAAAAGGGCCTAGTTTGTGCCACTTGTGTCAAAGGACCCTGACTTACCAAAGCCCTCCTGGAAACTGTGGAATTTACCCATCCCCTACCGCCCCATACTGGGCACAGACTCCGTCTTTGCCTGCCAAGGGTGGTCGTGTTCCTCTTTAACAAACGTGGCCTGAACCTCTCTGCTCCCAGTCTTTCCTATGGCCATCACTGCAACACTTTTCATGAATAAACATATTTGTCCAGATTTCAAAAGACAGTCACCCGGCTTACCACCGCATCCTCACCTCGACTTGGATGTTCTGAGGGTAGTAAGAACAGACAGTGGGAACTACCAGTGTCCTACTGTTTGCTAAGCTAGACAGCAACCACAGGCAAGGCAAGCTGACAGTCCCATGAGTTTCAAATGATGCAAATGTGAGAGATCAGGCCAGAGGCAGGAATGATACTCTTTGCTAGCCAAGCGTGTGTGGTTACATCGCCGAGATCCCCACAGGAACCCTATGAGGTAAATACCGTTCCTTGATTCTCCTGCACAGGTGTGGAAGCTAAAGTTCAGAGAGGTTAAATAAATTGCCTGTGGTCACACAGCTAATAAGCAGTGAAAACGGGTGTTATGCTTGGATTGTCAGATGCTGGCGCGCTCTCTCATAAGCACCACATGTGTCACTCCCCTAATTAGAGACAGAAGTGGAGAAATGAAGGGCAATGGTAGGAACGTTTGAGCTCTTACATGATAAAAGCAGAACCAACCGTTCAGAGGACCAGACTCAAAGCCAAGCTCAGGCCTCCCAGTGTGCACCAGTCCATTTGGTCACACTGAGACACTGGTCACACGACTGCTCTCCTGTCACCTCCAGACACAGAGGCATGCTACTAATATAAAGGAATATTAAACAGCTGCTCATTTTATGCCACGTGGATGCTTCTTCCATTTATGCTTTAGTTGGAAAAGTATTCGGTTATACTCACAAATTATCAGTATTCCTATGGGCTTGAAAGTGCCACAAAAAACAAACAGATCCTATTTGGATGTATGCTCTGAACAGGCAGTGGGAAAACCAGCCTCCACACTGACCCACAAAGTTCCATTTCTGGGCCCTTAATCCTCTTTAATGCCCTGTCTTCAAGTTCCAATTCAGTTTCCAATTTAAATTCTTGCTCAGTGTAATGGGGTACAGTAATAACATTTGTTTTGGATGCTTTTAGTTGATCCTGCATAGACACCACCAACATCACCCCCTATCCTATATGCAAATGTAAAGGGTCTAGAGTCAATAAAACACAGGCACGAATGTACATCTTGAAATGTTAAAAAGTTCAGTAAAGTCGCTGCTGAAGGTCTTCACAATACCTACGGAGACTGAGGACAGACGGTAAGGATCCCATTATTAGGGAGAGCTTTGAATTGTATTGTTTTATAGTTGTTCCTATTATTCACAACACTTGAATAAGGGCTGCACAACGTCAAATGACGGCACCTGACAAAGCCATCATGTCGAGGACAGACAACCTAAAAAGGCTGAATGTTTGCAGGTAAAATTCTAAAACATGTGCCTTCAACCTGGACATTAAGAAGGCATTCTATCCCAACTGCTGAGTGGTGACAGGAACTTTACTGAGGTGACTTTCTGTAGAGTCCAGACACAGGGTCTATTCTTAGAACAACCAAAAAAAGCATGGAGCTGCCTAAAAATAATGATGACTCAACACCTAGAGGCTTCAATGATGTAATGTTGTCAAAGAACACCCTCCCTCCTCACAGGTTGCAGTTTTTAAAATAAGCAAGCTCACAGCTCACCTTCTGAGGAAGGCAAAAATTTCACACGCTGAAGGAGAAAATTAGGACATGTGGGGCTCAGATAAAAACGTTCCATCCATGCATTGCCTGTCACCGTGGCTGGGTTTATTTGTCAGAGCAGAAGCCCTTGCCAAAGTCAAAGGCAGCTCTTTCTCTGCCACCCTCACTCATCAGTCATCCTTCCAAAACAGGTCCTGTGCGATAGGACAACAATGTTGATTACACAAGAGCAGGGCCTGAAAAATCCTGGCTCAAACCTCTCTGTACAGCTAGTACATTTCAGGGCACAGGATGGGCTCATTTGGAGACTGCACAGGTGCAACGCGCAGGACAAAAGCACACCCAGAGCTCCCACGATGGCAGGCTTTGAAGAGCCACAGCCATTGCTCATGCTGCCCTGTGGCCGTGGCCCTCAACAGGGGCCATGCAGTGACCAACACCTCAAGCAAAGCAATGCCCAGCTGCCACCGTGGGCATCTCACCAAGTTCAAGGGGGACACAATCCAAAAAGTATGTGACTTCACCCCACATGAGTGCCTCACCACGGGGCTGCTCAAGGTCTCCAAGGACAAGAGGGCTGTTGAGTTCATCAAGAAAAGGGTGCCCATAGCTCAGTGATGAGGGCGCTGGCCACATGCTCCAGGGATGGTGGGTATGAACCCAGCTCCAGCCTGCTAAACAACAACAAGAAAAAAATAGCCGGCATTGTGGCAGGCATACGTAGTCCCAGCTACTAGGGAGACTAGGGAAACTGAGGCAAGAGAATCGCTTGAGCCCAAGAGTTGGAGGTTGCTGTGAGCTGTGACACCAGAGCACTCTACTGAGGGTGGCAAACTGAGACTTTGTCTCAATAAAATAAAAATGAAAATAAAGAAAAGGGCAAGATACACATTCACGCTGAAAGGAAGTAAGAGAAGAAAGTGGCTGCCAAGAAGGAGCCCCTTCCCCTCACTCCACACATAACACAATTTCTATAGAAAACAAAAATTCCAGAAGCTTCTCTCTCCCCTCTCTTCTCTTAGGGGCCCATTCCCTCAGCACTCACCATACTGTTCTCAATCTTTCACTTCACCTAACTTGTGCTATAATTATCAGCCCGCAGCAAGCTCTATGAGAACTTGCATCTCATTTATCTTTGTACTCCCAGTACAATACTTGGCACGTGCTAGAGTTTTGATAATTATTAAATAATTGATGGCTGGATTGATTGATTGATGGACACACAACTCTTTCTCCTTGTTAGCGAATTTCTGAGTCACTGCTCTTTCCTGTTGCTTATATGTGTGCTGTACATATTAGAATATCCTAGGGTATATTTCAGGTATTAATCTAGAATATAATATCTCCTAGGGGCATGTTCATTAAAAAGAAGCCTGTTAATCAGAAAACAGTCTTCGAGTTCCAATAGGCCATCTCTAGACCATTGCAGGAAAGAGCTGGGCAGGATGCCTCCTATACCACAGAGCGCATCTATCTGTTCTGAAGGCTTGTTCTGTTCAGTATAAAACAAAGAAATATGGTCTGAGAGTGAAAGCCGGATGCATCATAAATAAAGCATAATAAAAGAAAGCTGCATCTGATACAATACATTAGGTTTCACGTGTACAACTGCCTTTTTTGTTGTGTTTTTTGTTTTTTGTTTGTTTGTTTGTTTCAAAAAGATGTCCTTCCTGGTTATAGCAAAGTTATTACTGTTCATTTCTGGAATTACCCAAAGTCAGTTCCCATGATCCAAATGAAAATATTTCTTATTATTTTGTATCTATTTCTTATTATGATATTTATGTGCTTGTTGTTTTAAAATAAAAGTTATTTTGCTTGGCTGGTTACCAATCTGACTCACCACATTGAATTCTAACTGGCTTGTTTCCACAAATTCAAATCTACCCGAAATACAACAACCTTATACTACTCAGAATACTCCAAAGAATATTCTTTCAGTGATGGCAAAGAGCAGTCCCTTTGAAAGGGACCATACCTACTTAGAGATGTTTGGAGGAGAAAGACAGTCCAATTGTCCTCAGGAGGCTGAGCAAAGGTAGGGCTAAGAAGCCCACATATGCTCACTTTGTCCTCTTCATTCTAAATCGTCATGTCTTGACCCTCCTTACTCCCACATTCAGAGCAAGACTATGTGCCAGAAGCTAACCGTGATGAAAACTGGCTATCATTTTTTCATTGGTATTGTGTTCATTCAGAGCAAGACTATGTGCCAGAAGCTAACTGTGATGAAAACTGGCTATCCGTGCCAGATTTCGGACACTGAAGACTTGTTCTCTGCAATTTTCAATAGAGCTGAACTCCTTTCCTCACACACGTCCTTTGCAAAGCCTTGAACTTCAGCTATGCAGTGATAATTTTTAAGCGGACTTCTGTTCCAAGTTTTCCAAGTTGATAGAACACAATACCAATGAAAAAATGATCTATTTGAGGGAAACCAGATAACTCTCGTGTGTTAGGCATAGAAACCATAGCATCTTCCCGTGAAATAATTGGGCGCTAAGCCTTTAGAGTTCAAAATCAGACTGATTTATGATAGGGACAAACTTAAATATACACACTCAAATGGTTTCTATGTGTTCATTTTATCATGAATCAATATTAGAATAATGATTGGATTTAAGGTGGGAGGAGGGACAGGAGGGAAGAGAAGAGGGGAAGGAGGGAGGGGATCAGTAAGCTCTCACCCAATTGGCACAATGGAAGGGTATATGTGGGTACAAGCCATCTAGGTGAAGGGCTTAACTATAACTGGATTTTACCTAACAAATGCAAACAACGTAAACTCATCATTTGTACCCTCATATTAATCCGAAATTTTAAAAATCCTAAAAAAAATAAGAGTCAAGGTACAATGAAATGACTCAGTACTTTTCGAAAAACATGTAGACCCTAGACCATGATGAAAGATGTTAATATTGCTTGTGATTGCCAAAAATATCTTCTTTTCTTTGAAGATATTTAAAAACTATTCTTCTAAAAAATAAGAGTTATGGCAAAAAAGTTTGTGTATATGTTATTCTAAAAATAACACATAATCTATTAACTTGGGTGATTTTTTCCCTATTCACAATAGAATTTAAAACATCTGCAAAATATATCTTTAATCACCACTGGCAGCAGCTTTCCATGTTACAAGATGATTATTAAAGTACTCATGTAAATATCAGCAGAGTTTGACGAGCTAATTCAGGTAAATATCTTTCATTACATATATACATAATCAGGTTAAAACAAGAAAAATAAAATATCAGGACCAGTAATAATAAACAGAGTTGCTATGTAAGTATTGGTTTTTAAATTGAGCTTCCTAGAAGCCAGGAAAAAAGAGAAACACATAGATTACATGATTCTCCCAGTGAGAAAAAGAAAAAAAAAATCAATTCTCCAGTGTAAACAATATTTTCCCAACATTCATTCTAAAAGGAAAGCATTGCATGAATCTTATGTGGAGAGCAATGAATAAGAAGTGTCCCATAAGAAGTGCAGAAACTAGGGCTGGACGTGGTGGTTCACACCTATAATCCCAGCACTTGGGAGGCTAAGATGGGTGGATTGCCTGAGCTCACAGGTTTGAGACCAGCCAGAGCCAGAGTGAGATCTCACCTCTAAAAATATCTGGGTATTGTGGTGGGCACCTCTCATCTCAGCTACTTGGGAGGCTGAGGCAAGAGAGGCACTTAAGCCCAAGACTTTGAGGTTGCTGTGAGCTGTGATTCCACAGCACTCTATTGAGGGCTACAAAAAAAAAAAAAAGAAAGAAAGAAAGAAAGAAATGCAGAAACACCTTCCATGTGGTAAAGACTGAGATTAAACTATTAAACTTCCTTTAAGCCCAAGGTTTGAACACAACTTTGTTGTCATTCTGCAAGGATCTGCCTAAGTCCTCCTTCCAACCTCCACAAAATATGTACTATCTAAGTCTACATGGTTTTAGAAAAGCACCTGGCTATTATTAACAGAAAGCTCCTTCCTTCCTTGACCCAGGGATAGATAGTCACAGATTTTAGCAGTAGGAAGGAGAATGAGAAAGGGAATCAATGTTTAGCAAGAAGGTTTAGTATTCTGCTGCCTCTTCTGAAGAATGTATGAAGAATTTACGAAGAACGTATTGTTAATCTCATTTTATAAAAAAGGGAACTGAGATTTAGAGATATTACTATGTAGGCTAAGATGATACAGCTAATGTGTAGATCAGGCAGGATTTGAACCGAAGTGCTTCTAAATCCAAAGCCCTTTCACTGGGCTCTTCTGCTTCCCTTCCCTGCCCCTGTCATGTCTACAGAGATGTGTTAGACAAATGGGTCACAAAAGTATAACGAGCTTGCTCTCCCAACCTCCAGACACCCAGCTGGTATGTGAAGACCAGACCATCATTTTATGTTGCATGCTCTATTTATAAATAGGATATTATATTAAATAATTTGAAGTTAATAATAGCTACAAATTTGGAAGGAATGTAGGTATAGAATAAAATATGAAGTATGATATTTCAACATACTAGATGAAAATCTTAATTATGTCACCTCTCTGATCAGTGAGTCTCCTCAAAATACTGACAGACATTATAGCGTTTATGTTTAAAATGATGAATATGCTGTAGAATACAACATTCCAGTAAAAAGGAACATTGCCAGACACTGAGCAAATTTAAAAAAGTAAACTACATGTGTTCTATTTCAATATATCCGTTCTTCTAAAAGGGTAGAGAGTATGGCTGAGCACTACATGCATAAAGTTATCAATGAGCTGGTAACAAGGAGATCTTATTAGTTATCTTGCAGCACACTAATAACCCCTCTTACAGGTAAATATCACACAGTATTAATGGAACTGCACTTGCCCCATCTATATAGCACTAATCTCCTCTACTGAGCTAAATGTCAGCCTTGCTGTGATGGTTACCTTGGTGGAATTTTAAAGTTCACATCAAAAATCTCTGACTTTCTCTGGTTATCTCTGCATCATTGAGAGTTTCATGATCATGAAACTGAGACCAGAGTCAGGGAAGCCAAGAAGAAGCCTCAGGCCACCTTCAGTTATGGAGACTGAGGAAAGTGATAACAATGCAGTTTATTTTACCCCTGGGCTCCATCTCTAAAATTGCCTCTCGAAATAGGATATTCTTAGACAACAGAATGCAATAGTTATCTTAGAACTTAAGTATTTTTAAAATGTGAAATAATTCACAATTATCTCATTATGACCAGGGCCTCCATGATGGTTCTGGCTTTGTACATTTCCAAGGCTCATGGGCCAGGATGAGAGTAGAGGATGAACTCTGACCTGCTCTCCCCCTGCAGGCCACCCTTTCCCACCAGCCCAGAGGACAGGGCACCATATTTATAGTCACTTTCTGTACCCTAGACAGTGTACCCCAAGAACTGCCTCTGCTCACAGGAGCAACTTTTAATAATTCACAGAGCACCATACAGGCTGGAAGCAGCTCTGATGGAAACCACATGAAGGAAATTCCAAGTCCCTTTATTTTTCCATAAAGGAGGGGGATGCACCCTGTCCCTCTTCAGTATCATCACAGGTTAAATGGAACAAGGTAGTTGTTTTGCACCAGGTGTCACCAAGAATATACATTTACCCACTCTCTGGTATAAAAATCAAATACTCTCAACTCCATGTGCATCAGGTTTAATTCTTTTCACTGCCTCAATTATTTCCAGGTAGTTAAGTGTGACATTTAGAGTAGCTTGTCAGGCCCTTGGGCCCCAGGGGGTCACTTGATACTGTGGAGAAACAAGACACTAAATATATTTTAGTCACTTCAAGTAAAGTTAAGGTTCCAGGGAACGTCCTCCAGTGGCTTTCAACTCTGCCTCACACTGGGCCTCTCAGCTGGCAGGTGCTCCCAAGTGATTAGCAGTGACTAATTATGGTTCTAGTCACTGTTAAAACAAAAAGGAAAACAGGACTAACCTATGGAGTACAATGACAGGCGCTGCCTGTTTACAATTCAAATATCCTTTAAAAGCATAAGCGTAACTGTAAATGTCACTTTTACCTATAAGGAATGAACAAAACAAACTCCTCATCCTAAATATTCCTTAAATACCTAATGTCTAATGTAACAATTGCCTCCTTTAATGTTTAAAACTAATATTGGTTGGTTATCATTTCTCTGCCTACTTCACTTTTATTTTTCAATCTATATTCAGTAATACTTAAACCACAGGAAATTATTCTCTTTGTGTTCATCTGTCTCCATCTACCCTTACTGTGAAAATTTTAACCAGCTTTAAAAATATCCCCATTAATGTTTTCTAAGATCTTCTAAAGCACCAGATTTCAGTTTTCATTGCTACTTTTTCTTTTTTTCTTCCTCTCCCTTTTCTTCTCCTGGGAGAGTTATGAAAACAAATATGCTTAGCGCACTTCTAATTTTTTACTCACTTGACTTACTGAATGACTCAGCTACCTCTAACCATTTTTAAATATCACATAAATATAAATTGACATATGAAACAGATTTATACATAAGTATCATATGTTAACCACAGAAGGTATTTGGATTCAATGTATTTACACTTGACTTGGGACTTGCTATTGAATTCCCTGAGTTCTTCCTGCCTTATATTCTTTTACTTGAAAGTTTATGCTAATGTATAGCCAACTTTGTTTCTAGAATCTGCTTTCCCTTTCCACAGTAGAATTTCGAGACAAGGAGACGTGGTAGGTGATGAACTGAACTCAAAGTCAGGCAGTCTCACTTTACTCTTTCTTCAGACTCTAAATAATTAGCCAATCCTGGGAAATTCATCTCTCTGCATTTTAATTTGGTCATTGTTTAAGTGGAAGTTCAACTCAATATTGGTTGAGCACCTACTGTATGTCAGGCTCTGTGCAAGGTGCTATAAATATAAAATATAATATAAATACTGTCTACCTTCAAGGTCTTCAGGGTCTAGAGAGGAAAATGTAAATAAAGAGAAGCCCAATATGTGTGGGAGACCGACACAAAAGGTTTTGGAATATAAGTTCCCTGAGTCAAAACAAATGCATGCATGGCACAATAAGTACCTGATGGGCAAGGAGGCTCTCCTACGGACCCAGACAAGACCATGAGTCAGAGCTCGGTAAAGGGTTGGAGGAAGCCCAAGCAATAACAGCAGGCCAAGGTCACTATGGACTCTTACAGGAGGAGACTCAATGAGTGTCAGAGTTTGGTTTGGAGAAGTCTGCACAGAGACCATCCATGCACAGTGCTCATCCTGCTTCAATGTGTGCTTCATTTCCAATAGTCATGAGTCCCCTACAGCTCTAGTCATCAGGTCAGCACACATGGACCCAGCATCCAGGCCAGCCTCTAAGGCCCCAGACCCCAAGCCTGCCCCAGGTTCTAGCCTAGCCCTTCCCAGAGCCAGGTTGGCCCACACAGCCTGAGGGTTCAGGATCAGGATGGCAACCCTTCCCTCAGTCACCAGGCTGGCACCCACAGACTCAGGCTCCAGGGTTTAACCAGTGCCAAGCCAGGCCCTGTAGCCCCACTCTCTAGGCCAGCCCCTGCATCCCTATGTTGTAGTAGATCCATAGTCCAGGCCTGTCCAGCAGACTCAGCATCAGGGTACATACCAGATGACCTCAGTGCTGGGATGGCTCCCTTAGAACTCAGCCCTAGGACCATGTCTATGGCCCCAGGTATATCAAGTCAGTCATTGTGGGCCAAGAACCCAGGGCCACTCTCATGTAGTCAGGCTCCAGGCCAGCACCTGCATATTCAGCCTCTAGGATGGGCGCTGAAGATGCAAACCCCACACGTATCCTAGCTTTAGGCCAGCCCTAAGCTCTAGGCTAGTTTGTAGGAACCCAGGTTCCAGGAGACTCAGAGTCTAGCCCACTCCAGTACACCCTAATTGCTAGATCAGCCTCTATGGACTGAGGCTCTTTGGATCACCTCATAGATTTAAGCTTCAAGACTACTCTAGGGCCTAGTCAGCCCCTGTGGGCTCAGACTACAGGCACATCTGAAGGGTCCTACAGACCAGGCCTATATCAGACTCAAGGACCACACTAGTACAAAGCACCATGAACCTAGGATATTGATTCAGGCTCTAGGCCTGCCTTCACAGACCAAGGCTCCTGATTTGCCCCTTTAGACTCAATCAACAGGTCCACCCCAGTAAATTCAAACTTCAAGCCCACCCTCATAGACCCAAATACCATGTCTGCCTACCTGCTGCTCTAGGTACCAGGCTAGCATGCCTGAGGGCTTTAGCAACAAGCCAACTCACAGAACACACAGGAAAAGCTTCCTAGAATCTCTGAATGAGATGACTAGTGAAAGATTTATCAAAACAAAGCCAATCTGCAAAGACAAGAATAAATCCCTATTTCTTCAAATGCACAGAAACCAATGTACAGACATGAGAATCAAGAAAAAAGAGAAAAATGTGAAAGGGACAAAATAAAGTGCCAGTTACCACCCTAACAATGGATATTTATAAACTGGTTGATGAAGAATTAAAAATAATTGTTTTAAGGAAAATTTGCCAAACTTTAAACACAGAGAAACAATTCAACAAAATCAAAGAAGTAATAAAAAAACAAAAATGAGACATTTAACAGAGATATTGAAATTATATATGTGCACACACACACACACCCCAGATATTCTGGAGCTGGAAAATATAACAATCAAAATGAAAAATACAGAGAGAGTATCAACAGCAGAATTGATTAAGTAATAGAAAGAATCTATGAGCTCAAAGATGGGTTATCTAAAAATATGAAGCCAGAGAAAAATAATTTAAAAAAATGAAAAGGACAGAAGAGGGTGGCACCCATAGCTCAGTGGGTAGGGCCCCAGCCACATATACACAGCCTGGCGAGTTCAAACCCAGCCTGGGTCAGCTAATACAACAATGACAACTGCAACAACAAAAAATATCCAGGCATTGTGGCAGGTGCCTGTAGTCCCAGCTACCTGGGAGGCTGAGGCAAGAGAATCACTTAAGCCCAAGAGTTTGAGGTTGCGGTGAGCTGTGATACCATGGCACTCCTAACCAGAGTGATAATTTATGACTCTGTCTAAAAAAAAAAAAAAAAAATAGAAAAAAGAAAAGAAAGGAAGAAAGCCTGTGGGACTTATGGGACAGCTTCAAAAGAGTAAATATTCAAATTATAAGAGTTTTTTAAAAGAAGGACAAAGAAAAAGGGGCAGAAAATGCATTTAAAGAAATAATAGCAGAAAACTTTCTAAATCTGAGGGAAGATATAAATATGCAGGTACAGCAAAATTTTCAAAATTTTCATTTAGCAGAAGCCTTATAGAAGAAAATAGGATGATATAGTCAAAGTGATGAAAGGAAAAAAAATGCCAACCATGAACAATTTGTCCATCCAAACTATGGTTCAGAAGTGAAGAAGAGAAAAAGACTCTTGGAAAGAAATAAAGCTGAGGGAGTATATCATCTCTAGATCTATTGTACAAAAAATGCTGAAGGAATTTCTTCAAACTGAAAGAAAAGGATGCTAATTAGGAACACTGTAATGGTGGTGTATAAATCATTAGATTTTTAGTATTAAGATTAATAAGCTATTAAATAATAATAGCTATAATAAATTGTTAAGGAATAAACAATGTTAAAAGGAGTAAATTGTGACATCAAAGACATAAAATGTATGGAAGGAAGTAAAAATGTTAAGCTTTTTTTTAACATGATAATAGTTGTTACCAGATTAAAATAGCTTACTGTAATGATACTTTATATAAGCTCCCTGATAACCACAAACCCAAAACCCATATCAGATACAGAATATAAAAAATAAGGAATCAAAGCATGCCACTAGAAAAAAAAAATCTAGTCACAATTTCTCCCATAGAAAGAGAAAAAATGAACAAATGCGCCAAAACAACCAGAAAACAATAAAATGGCAGCTGTAAGTTCTTACCTATCAATAATTACCTTAAATGTAAATGGATTAATTATTCCAATCAGAAGACAGAGTGTGATTGGACTTAGAAAAACAAGACCCAACTATACACTAGAATAGACTCACTTGACCCTTAATAGCACATATAGACTGAAAGTAAAGGGAAGGAAAAAGATATTTTATATAAATGCAAATCAAAAGAGAGCAAAGATAACTACACCTATAATGGATAAAATAGATTTTGAGTCAAAACATGTCAAAAGAAACACAGAAGGTCATTATATAATGACAAAAGTGTCAAGTCATCAATAGGATGTAATGGTTATAAATATATATACACCAAATAAATATAAGAGCACCTAAAAATATAAGGCAAATGTTAATAGATCTGTAGGGGGAGATAGACTATAATACAAAGATAATATGGGATATCTATATCTCACTTTAGTAATGGACAGCTCATTCAGATGGAATATCAACAAGCAAATATTGAAATTAACCTACCCATTAGACCAAATAGACCTAACAGACATCTATAAAACACTTGATACAATAGCAGCAGTGGAATGTACATTCTTGTTAAGTGCACAGAGAATATTCTCCAGGATGGATCATGCTGAGCCACAAAACAAGTCTGAACAAATTTAAGATTAAAATCATATCAAGTATCTATTTCAAACACAATGGTATAAAACCAGAAAATAACAACACAAGGAAAATTCACAAATACATTGAAATTAAACAACATTCCCCTGAACAACCAATGGGTCAAAGAAGAAATTTAAAAAATCTTGAGACAAATGAAAACAGACTCAAACAAACCATAGGATGCACCATAAGTAGTTTTAAGAAGAAATATTATAGCAGTATCTGCCTACATCAAAAAAGAAAAAAGATCTCAAATAAAAATTCTAATGTTGGGTGCTGCCTGTGGCTCAGTAGGAGGCCCCTGTCAGTAGGGGGCTGGCCCCATATGCTGAGAGTGGTGGGTTTGAACCCGCCCCGGACAAACTGCAACAAAAAAATAGCTGGGTGTTGTGGCGGAGGCCTGTAGTCCCAGCTACTCAGGAGTCTGACAAAAGAGAATCACCTAAGCCCAAGAGCTGGAGGTTGCTGTGAGCTGCAATGGCATGGCACTCTACCAAGGGCGACAAAGTAAGACTCTGTCTCAAAAAAACCCAAAAAACAAAAAAACACATATGTCTGTATGCTATGCGCCTGTTTTCTTCAGAGAAGTTTCTTTTCAAGTCCCTTGCCCACCCTGAGATGAGACCACTTGTTCTTTTCTTGCTAATATGTTTGAGTTCTCTGTTGATTCTGGTTATTAAACCCTTGTAGGAGACATAACCTGCAAATATCTTCTCCCTCTACTAGGTATAATCCAGAAGACCCAAAATCACATTATAACGAAGATAGCTGTACCAGAATGCTTATTGCAGCCCAATTCATAATTGCTAAGTCATGGAAGAAGCCCAAGTGCCCATTGACCCATGAATGGTTTAATAAATTGCAGTATATGTACACCATGGAATATTATGCAGCCTTAAAGAAAGATGGAGACTTTACCTCTTTTATGTTTACATGGATGGAGCTGGAACACATTCTTTTATCTCAAGAATGGAAGAAAAAGTATCCAGTGTACTCAGCCCTACTATGAAACCAAATTATAGCTTTCATATGAAGCTATAACCCAATTATAGCCCAAGAATATGGGGAAGGGGAGGGGGGGAAGATGAGTGGAGGGTGAGTGATTAATGGGACCACAGCTAAAGTGCATCTTACAAGGGTACATGTGAAATTTACTAAATGTAGAATATAAATGTCTTAACCTAATAACTAAGAAAATGTCGTGAAGGTTATGTTAACCAGTTTGATGAAAATATTTCAAATTGTGTATAAAACCAGCAGATTGTACCCCATGATTGCATTGATGTACACAGCTATGAAATAATTTAAAAAAAACTAATGTTATATCACAAGGAATTTAAAAAAAAAGAACAAATTGGGTGATGCCTATGGCTAAGTGGGTAGGGTGCCGGCCCCATAAACTGAGAACTGAGGGTGGTGGGTTCAAACCCGGCCCCGGCCAAACTGCAACAAAAAAAAAGAAAAAAAGAAAGAAAAGAAAAGAACAAATTAAGCCTAATGTTATTAGAAGGAAGGAAATATTTAAGATCAGAGAATAAATAAGTAAAATAGAAACCAGAAAAATTAAAAAGATCAGCAAAGGAAAATAAGTGAAGACTCAAGAGCAGGAAGAGGAGACACTATAACGGATATAACAGGAATACAATCATAAGAGATTATTATAAACACATACAGGCCAATGAGTTGTATAATTTAGAGAAACAGATACATTTCTAGACACATACTTCATACAACCTACCTAGGACTGAATCCTGAAGAAAGAAAGAAAATCTGAATAGATCAATAATAAGGAAGAAAATTAAATCGGTAATAACACGCCTGCCATTAAAGAAAAGCTCAGGATGGCTTCGGTGCTGAATTTTATCAAACATTTAAAGAATAGTACTTGCCAGGCATGGTGGTTCATGCCTCTAATCCCAGCACTCTGAGAGGTCAAGGCAGGAGGATCGCTTGAGCTCAAGAGTTTGAGACCAGCCTCAGCAAGAGTGAGACCCTGTTTCTACTAAAAGGAAAACGAAATTGTCCAGGCATTGTGCCGGGCACCTGCAATACCATCTACTGGGCAGGCTGATGTAGTAGGATCACTTAAGCCCAGGAGTCTGAAGTTGCTGTGAGCTAAGCTGATACCCTTGCACACTAGCCAGGGTGACAGAGTGAGACCATCTCAGGAAAACAAATAAACAAACAAACAAAACAAATACCTATCCTCCTCAAACTCCTCCAAAATAAATTGAATGATAAAGAACACTTTCAGCCACATTTTATAAGGTTAACAAGAGCACTATAAGTAAAGAAAATTACAAGTCAACATCTCCAATGAATGGAGATGCAAAACTCCTCAGCAAACCAAGTTCAACAGCACATTGAAGATTGTTCCCCACAATCAAGTGGGATTCATCACAGAAGACAAGGATGATTCAACAAATGCTAATCTATAAATGTGATACATCACATTAACAAAATGATGGATAAATACCATATGGTCATCTCAACAGATGCAGAAAAGACATCTGACAAAATTCGGCATCCTTTCATGAAAAGAATTCTCAACAAATTAGATATAAAAGGAATATACCTCAGCCCAGTAAAGGCCAACAAGGATGAACCCACAGCTAACATCATACCCAAGGATAAAAAGGGGGAAAAAATTCCTCTAAGATCAGGAACACAAACAACTCAGCAGCAAGAAAACAAATAACCTGATCAAAAAATGATCAAAGGGCCTGAAAATAACAGTTCTCAAAAAAAGACGTAGAAATGACCAACAGGCATATGAAAAGATGCCCAGTATTACTAAACATCAGGGGAATGCAGATTAACACCACAAATAGATATCACCTCACACCTGTTAGGATAGCTATTGTCAAAAAGATTAAAGATAGCAAGTTTGGGCAAGGATGTTAGTGTGAATGTACATTGGTATGACCATTATGGAAAAGAGTATGGAGGTTTCACAAAATATTGAAAACAGAACTAGCATATCATCCAGCAATTCCACTACTGGGTATATAGCCAAAGAAAACATGACCAGTATGCTGCAGAGATATCTACACTCTCACACGCCTCGCAGCATTATCCACAATTGCCAAGATATGAAATCAACCTAAGTGTCCATCAATAGAAGAATGGACAGAGAAAATATAGCATGTATACACAATAGAATACTATTCAGCCTTACCATAGGAAACTCTATCGTTTGAGACAACTTGGATGAACCTGTAAGACATTATGTTAAGGGAAATAAGCCAGGCATGGAAAGACATATACCCCCCCGTTATCTCATTTACATGTGGAATATGCAAAAGTTAAACTCACAGAAGCAGACAGTACAATGGTAGTAATTATACCAGGGTCTAGGGCAGGGGGTGAGACGATACTGATCAATATAAAGTTATGGTTTGACAGGAGTAATGAATTGAAGAGATCTATGACAAAACATTGTGACTTTAGTTAAAAACAATATATTGTCTTTTTTGGGAAACTGTTCAGAAGGTAGATTTTAAGTGTTTGTCCCAGAAAAATGTAAGCATGTGAGGTAATGTTTATGGTGATTAGTTCGAATTAGCCCTTCCATGATGTGTACGTACTTCAAAACATCACCTTTTACATAATAAACATATACAATCTTATTTGTCAATTAAAAAATAAATTATTTAAGAAGCTGAAACAATGGATGTTTTAAAAAGTAAATTATTTAAGAAGCTGAAACAATGGAGCATTTTATTATGGGCAAAATACATTTAATTGCTCATTTTGATGGCATTTCAGATTTCAGGGATGAATTCGTTCTTCTTTTTGAACAAGGGGTATAGGTTTATTTTATATGTTATGTGTCTACAACTTACCTTCTAAAACCCTGGGGGCTTGATGTGTTTGTGGTTCTGTGTTTTGGGATTTAGAAATATAAAACAGTACATATGCCTCATATAGCATAATGCTCCAGCAAGTTTTGAGGCAGTTTCTCGTAATTACAGACAGGAATATTCCTGCAGAAAAACGAATGGATATTTATACTACAAGGAAATTACTATCAGTTCAAGATGGATTTTGAATTAAGTGAAAGAGGATTATGAGGAAAGCTTCTGTTTTCAGATTTTCAGATTTCTATTTCTAATAGATTGTAGAACTGCAGTTGTCAAAAGCGAAACACTCCATTCCCCTACAAAGTAGAGTGAGGGTAATTCTTACATGGGGACTAAAGACCACACATAATCAGATTTAGCTTTGAAAAAATCCTTTAGGATGACTTTGTAATGCCTGAATGTGACTAGATGAGCGTTTTCTCAGCTGAGCTCCAGAAGAAGAAATTTATTTATATTTAGTGGCCTTGTTGAATGAAAACATGTACCTTTGAATATTAGAATCACTCTAGCCACTTTCAATGCATTGAGATGACACATTTGGGGGAAGCACAAAGACTGAGTGGCCAGTACAGCCAGGTCTCTGACCTCATGCTCATTTTGCTAGAATACACTCTTTAATAGTGGCATAAATTCCCCCTTATTTAAAAACTAATCAATCCATGCATGCCTATGTGTGAGCATGCACAAGGCAACAAATGCAGTTGAAAAATACGTTAAATATCCCCTCTAATTCACTAACCCCAACTTGGGAAGTCCCCTTTCCTGTTATCTTGTTTTCTTATACAGCTGTTAAAGTTATAGGAGTCAATTCCTGCATACATCATTCACGAGTAAAATCCTGGAGCCCTCCATCTTCTACTGAGGTAGACAATGAAGACAGCCAACCACAGACCACCCACACTTGTGAGCCAAAAGAAAGTTTG
>CAUYON010093062.1:0-11089 GCA_963573935.1 Arctocebus calabarensis
GATGATCGTTTGTGTGTCCACTGGAGCAGTACTTTTAATTTCCTTCAAAGAACTTTTTCTTTGCACTCACAGCTTGCCTAACTGTTCAGCACAAGGAAGTCTAGCTGTCAAGCTGTCTCAGCTTTCAACATACCTTTCTCATCAAACTTAATCATTTCTAGCTTTTGATCTATAGTTCTGTCTGTTTAAGATGTAACAATTAAAAATGCTAATTGTTGCCTTTGAGGAGTAGACCATGGATAAATTTTCCCTATATCCAATGATTAATATTAGAAAATTTCTGTAATATATTACTATTATAATGATAAAAAAATTTTTTTCAAAACTTTTTTAATTGTA
Organism: Arctocebus calabarensis; assembly: GCA_963573935.1. Taxonomy (NCBI): domain Eukaryota; kingdom Metazoa; phylum Chordata; class Mammalia; order Primates; family Lorisidae; genus Arctocebus; species Arctocebus calabarensis. The sequence goes on from CAUYON010093062.1 coordinate 340, forward strand.
AAACTAAAAGTAACCAGAACTATCCAGAGATAGACTGTATTTTCGCATGGGCACTTAAGCCTGTCTGTTTCCCATATTCAGGTAGTATATGTTACATCAATTAATTATGAGGGTTCAATCCATGACCATATCATCCTTAGAGAATATAATACTGATGATCGTTCTTCCTTTCTCTTGGTAATAGTATATTAATTGATCCATCAAATTAAATATGAATTGTTTTAATGTGATCATACAAAAGAAGATAGTTTTATTTTGGACATAAAAGGCATTCAGCCTTGAAACAAAAGGTGTCTAAACTCCTCATATTTCACAGCCATGTTATTTTTATGCTTTCCTACACAATAAATCACCAGAAAGACAAACCGCCATAAGTTGAAAGGAAAGCAACTAGAATGATAAAGGAGCTTTGTGAGATTGATTTCTAAGAAAAGATTAAAAGAACTATGTACATGTAACTTGGCTAAGTGACAACTAGGGCTAGAGGCAAAGAGAACTATCTATAAATATTTGAAGAGTAAACCATGCAAAACCCAATCATATGCTATCTTAGGCAAGTGAGAGATCTGAGTGACAGCTTTTCATACTGCACACTGGCCTATTTTATCTCTTGGCTACTGCCTTGGAGAAAAGAAGAACAGTAGCAGATTCTGTCTTGTTCTCAACATTTAGAGAGTGTGGTATACTGAACTCTGAGGGCAAGAATAAAATGGATCAGGCATACTGGGCCCTGGCCTCAAGAAGCTTGCCTTCTTGTTTTCCCAGTTGTCCAAGCATTGAAGAACTTGAAGCCCTTGTCTAGACTTCCTTTATTTCCTAAGCCTTAAAAATTCTCTTTTAATAACCCTATCTCACAGTGTGAAAAAAGTGAGAAAACTAAAGTTAAAGAGAAATTTTTGTAGGAGATTTTTTAGAAATAGCTTCTTGTGACTCACATTTTCAGGACCTGGAAATGGGTTAATATGTCCTTCCTCATGTGGTTATCACAGACAAGGGAACGTCCTCTCACCTCCAATGTATTTGTGGTAACTTAAACGGGATAGCACTGTCAGAGCCTGAGCCCAGCACAGACTCTGTATTCACAGTATTATTGCACTTACAACTGCATTGATAATTGATATTTATGATGTTAGAAAGACCTTGCATTGCACACTTTTTGATGATAAATCTGCTTTTATTTTATATTGTTTAATATAAATAATGTAAACTAAGGCGTGAGAAACTGAAGTCAACATATATAACTTGAATTATAGGATTTTATTAGGTTTCTAAGGATTAGATTCCTTTGAAATATTTAACCAATGACAATTTAAAGTATAAATTGGTTCTTTTTAGTTCAGTTTTTTTTAAAAAATTAAATATCTGTTACATTACAAGCACTTTATGGACTCCTCAAGAGACACAGAAAGAGATAGGCTATGGTGGAAGTGGCTGGTGCACAGTAGGTTAACAGTATATGTCAGGTGAATCTGGATATAGCTATAATTAAAAACCATAGCAGTTACCCTCATGGAACATTTCCATATCTGAAAAGAAGCTCCTTCCTTACTTATTGGTGATTTTCACTATTTTAAATAATGAAGGGTATATTAGAAACATCAGGTAATGATTTGTGGTATAAATTACAAGTGCTTCTTTCCCTTATTAAGAACCAGAGTTGCTCTTCTCAAAACCTGTTGAGCTCGTTCAGGGTATGAACTTTGTCTTTTTCATATTTTTCTAACACCAATCAGTGGGTCCACATTGTAGATGCTCAGGAAGTGCTTGTTGAATGAATGACAAACAAGGATACAGTAACCAAGATGCCATGATTCTGGCTCCTGAAATCAGCTCTTACTGCCAGGTTCTCTTTGGAAGTAGCTTTGATGGTTGGTCTCTTCAAGCAAAACAAATCAAGTAGGCTGATTACTTTCACAAGTGATTAGCCAAATTGGTGGCTCTTATGCCTGATTAATGCCTTTTTTCTCTCTGTTCAGAGTGTTATTACTTCATAGACAATGACTTGTTGAGTGTTGTTGAACACAGTTTTTATTATTTGAAGCCTTGTCTCACAGACTAGGTTGACTGGAACATTGCTGTCAGAATTTCTGTATATATGGCTTGATAGTTTTCCATGTTCACTATCACAGAAACAAGGAAGAAAAACATAGTATTCTTGTGAAGAGCAGCACAGATTCATGTATTAACTGAAAGAAATAAAATTATTAGGTAATGAGAATCTTTCTCAAATCAAACAAAAATCTTTGAAGATAAACTTTTTATGTCACTGATTTTGTGGGTGTAAGAATCAAATAGATACACAGAACCTACTTGTTTGAAAAAGCATTGGATGTGATTCTTGGATTGAAATATAAAGCATATTTCTAATTGAATCCTATGAAATAAATTGAATATGTTTTCTGTGTAAGCCATGCACATTGCAGTGATTAGAAAAGGGGAAAGAAATTGGGTGTCACATTAATTGGTATTTACTTTGAAATGCATTTTGGTTTCTATTCAATAATTTGCACTTTGTATGAATTTAATTAGTTGGTATGTGCCTGAGGTTGTATTTCAGATGAAAATGGGAGGTGGGGGAGGTTGGCAATAAACAATTGTACTATTTTATCAAATTACTTTAGCTAAACTAGACAAAATGTTCACTTGTATAAAGAACAGAATTGAAAGGATTTTATCCTTAGAATGATGTTTCAAAAAATATAAGTCAAGAAATATTGGCACTGTAATTTTTATATTCTAAGAAACTATCAAAATGAACACCAAAAAATCCCTTCACAAGATAGCACACATGCAGAAAAAAATGGGTGACCCACAATATGTGAATGCATGTCAGCCCTTCTAAGGATCACTTAAAGTTCCCTAGGTTATTTAAAATTAACTTTGTCAATCTAATAAACTAAAGGAAATAGAGTATTACCCAAGCCAGTGAATTGAGACCCTCCAGGGAGCTGTTCAGTATAAAATACTTGAATAAATAAAAACCTTCTATTTTGTTTAATTTGAATGTAGGTGAATTCAGTTGGCAAATATTATAGAGGGGAAATGTGGAAAAGAGCTTTTCATTTTGTGGAGAGCTAAAAAGTTTTAGTTTTATCAATCACAAATTGGAAATTGCCTGGTGTCACCACCAGTTGTTTTTCCTTGGATTTCATGATTGCACCTTATATTGAACTGCTTAGGTGAGAAGCATGTGGATAGATTTGAGAGAGCAGTACATTCCTTAGGTATTTTACACTCGAAGGAGCAGTCATATTTTTAATACCCAGGGAGATACTAATATTAAAATGGTGCTTATGGATGAGTAAGAGATAATTCTGTGTTTGGGGGCACAGGTAGCAGAGTATTGATACAATTTTGTGACTTATAACAGGTAATAGGAACCTTAACATAGCACTAGCTTAAATTTGAGAAATTTTAAATAGTAAATGACAAATAAAAAGGGAAGAGAATTTTAGAAGTAGCTACTAAAAGATAGAAGTAAAATTACACAGGGGAAGGAAACTCTCTTTGTTTATTAATAATAGCTAACATTTGTTCAGAAACTTTTAGTTTGTAAACCACTTTCACAGTCGTCATCCTATGTGAAGTAGGTTTTGTTCTACTGTTTATCTGTTAGGAAAGTGAGACTCAGATTACATGACTTGCCCAAAGTCAGTCATATAAGTGGTAGCCCTCTAACCACATATTTTCTTTTCTTTTCTTTTTTTTGTTTTTTGAGGCAGAGCCTCAAGCTTGTCACCCTGGATAGAGTACCGTGGCATCACAGCTCACAACAACCTCCAATTCCTGGGCTCAAGCGAGTCTCTTGCCTCCGCTTCCCAAGTAGCTGGGACTACAGGCGTCCGCCACAACACCTGGCCATTTTTTGGTTGCAGCCGTCATTGTTGTTTGACAGGGCCAGGCTGGATTCGAATCCGCCAGCTCAGGTATACGTGGCTGGCGCCTTAGCCTGTTGAGCCACAGGCACCGAGCCCTGACCATATATTTTCATCCACTATTTCTAAACTGTTACTTCACCTTTCACCTTCTCAATCAATTAAGAAATGTAACTTTTTGTTCTCAATTTTTATTTGCTCTGTTTGGACCAAATAATTGATCTTGGACTTGGTAATAATGAAAAGAAAGAAGAAAGATTACTTTCTAAACCTCTATGAAATAAGCAAAGTCATGTTTATTAGTTGCCCTATATAGGTATATTACAGTTAGTCAGTGAAAGTCAAATGTAATTTAAAAAATTTGTTATCATATCTAATAATTGACCAAAGCATATTTCTTCCCATGGAAAAAGGATCACAGAGGTAGATATTGCAAGAAGATTGAGCAAGTGAGACACTTGATCAGAAATAGCTAATATTCTGATAAATAGGAGCATCAGTTTATGGCAGTTGGCAGAGACTATCTAGAAAATAGACATGAGAGGGTAGGATGGGGAAGTGGGCAGTAAGGGGTAAAGAAGCAGCTGAAAATACTTAAAATCTCTAATGAGATAATTAAGACTAATTAGCTAGCCCTGTAGGCAGAAAGCAGCCCATTAAGTCTGGATCCAGTTTTAATAACTTACCTGGTTTTGAAGGTAAGGAGTCCAGAGCACACCAGGGGATGAGATGCTTCACGGATGAGATTTAGGGTGGGTTTCTAAGACAAGGAGTCTGCAAATGGGCAGTGCATTTTTCTTCTGGGATCTGAAACAAACATTCTGTTTGCCTAGGGAGAGGGATTATAGACAACTTCAGTTTTCTCATCTAATGGAGATATGTCCCTTGACAAGTTGTCATACAGTTTAAATAAGATAAAGATGGCCGGGTGCCATGGCTCATGCCTGTAATCCTTGCACTCTGGGAGGCTCAGGCTGGAGAATCTCTTGAGCACAAGAGTTCAAGACCAACCTAAGCAAGAACGAGACCCCCCCATCTCTACTACAAGAAAAAAGAAAGAAAGATAAAGATACGTACAAGGGCCTACAACAATTCTTATTACAAAGCAAGTTCTTAGAAAATATTAGTTAAGAAACAAACCTATTGAGAGTACAATTAGAAGCACTGACTGACTGCCCCTGGGACCTCATCATAAGGCAAGTTCAATGCTCTTAATGTGTCTTCTCTGCCCTCAGTACTTGCAGCTGTTATTTCCCTATAGAAACAAGAGCTGATGACACTTTCTGACTGATACTAAAATATCCTGCCCTGCCTGAAGCCACAAGTCATTTCAAAACTAGCTGGAACTCCTAAGCAGTTTAGAGGGAAATTGAAATGAAAATCAAGTCTTACTATAGTAAAACTGTAGGAGTGCTGTTCTCATGAAGCATTGGGAAACAGCAGGTCCTAGACCTGCAAAAGTTTCTTCTGAGATCACCCATTGTTACTTGGCTTGGAATGGGTTATTTTCTTCACCCAGTGTCTCTATGTTTCCTTGTTTGTCCCTCCTCTTAACCAGAGTGTCATAACAGGAGACCTGACCTTTACTGATTGTGTTAGTTTCCTGTTACTACTGCTGTAACAAGTTACTACAATTTAGTGGTTTAAATAACGAAAATGGATTATTTTACAATTCTGGAGGTCAGGTATCTGAAATGAGCCTCAGTGAGCAAAAGTCAAGATGTCAACAGGGTTGTGTTCATTCCTGGATGCTCTGAGGAAGAATCTGTTTCCTTGTCTCTTGCAGCTTCTAGAGCAGTGATTCTCAACCTTCCTGATGCCATGGCCCTTTAATACAGTTCCTGTGGGTCGCGACCCACAAGTTGAGAACCGCCTTTAGAGACTACCTGCTTTCCTTGGCGCATGGCTCCCTTTCTTCAGAAATATCAGGCAGAGTCCTCATGCTGCTATCTTTGTGGTTCTCCCACATTTACTTCTCTCTCCTCCAGTTGCAGGGTCCCTTGAATTATATTGGATCCAACCCAGAATAATTTTCAATTTTATTGTCACTTGACTAGCAACTTTAATTCTCCTTTATCGTAACCTAACACAGGTTCCAAGGACTAGAAGGGAATTGATCATTATTCTGCCTTCCATGCTTCTCATCACTAATGCCAGAGGATTTCACACAGTACTTATACAAGGAATCCTCAGCAACTGTTGGCTACCATCATTTATAATTACCTTAATTATCTCCTTGCCATTTATCCAACTCCCCAGTAATCCTGCAGCTATTTGCATTCACATTTGAGGAAATGAGAAGTTTCACCATTGTGTGTATTCATTTGGGTGGGAAGCATAACCAGATTTTTGTTGTGGGTTTTTTTGTTTTGTTTTTAGGATCCATGTGCTATAAAATGGGCCCTTTTAAAGTGTACAGTTCAGCAACACTTGGTGTTTATTCACAAGGTTGTGCAATATCACCATTATTTAACTGCAGCACATTTTCATCACCCTACAAAGAAACACTGTATGTTTAAGTAGTGACTCCACTTTCCTCCTCTCCCATCCCTGTAAACCACTAATCTGCTTTCTGTCTCTGTAGATTTGCCTATTCTGAACATTTCATATAAATGGAATTATATAATATGTGGCTTTCGTGCCCACCTTCTTTTACTTAGCGTAATGTTTTCAGTGCTTAAAATGGATCAGTACTTTGTTCTTTTCTATGACTAACTAATATCCCATTGTATGCACGTACCATATTTTGTTTATTCATTCATCTGTAGATGCATACTTGGGTTGTTCCTACCTTTTGCCCGTTATGAAGTAATGTTGCTATGAACATTTGGATACAAGTTTTTGTATGGACATGTGCTTTCATTTCTCGTGAGTAAATACCTAGGAGCAAAACTGCTGGGTTGAACATGAACTGTAACTTTTTGAGTAACTATCAGAATGTTTCCAACGGTGGGTCACCATATTACGTTGGTTGTACCATTCTATATTCCTACAACTTGAGTTTTTTGTTTTTTTGTAATTTTTTGAGACAGTCTCAATTTGTCACCCCGGTAGAGTGCGGTGACGTCACAGTTCACAGCAACCTCAAACTCTTGAGCTTAAGTGATTTTCTTGCCTCAGCCTCCCAAGAGGCTGGGACTATAGGCGCCCATCACAACGCCCAGCTATGTTATGTTGCAGTTGTCACTTTAGCTGGCCTGGGCGGGGTTCATACCCACCAGCCTCGCTGTATGTGGCTGTTGCCATAACCACTGTGCTACAGGCACCAAGCCCTACTGGAGGTTTTAAACCTTACAAAATAGTAAGTGAAATGTCCTACAAACAAATTGTTAGCAAACATGTTAAAAGAGTTATTACTCTATTTTAATGTGACTTCTCTGAAGTCAGTAAATGTTAAAAACTTGAATAACTTTCTGTCAATTCATAGACCTGGAAACCCCGTGAATTTAGTACTTTATTTATTTAAAAACCACTTAGGTGGCTTTTAGTATGTTCAAAGCACTGTTGCAAGTCATTAATGGTCATAATTCCAGGAAATTGTATGATTTCCTTCATTTTACCAGAAGCCAGTGAGGTGACTGGCTTTGGGTTTTACCTAAAAGCCAAAGAATTTATCATTTCTATATATGCATAACTGATAATTTATTATTTATGTTAATATTTACTTTTCCTAATGGTAACGAATATATTAGTCTGTAAATTGGCACTTCACTTTCAAATCATACTCGTTTCTGGATCTATGTCTTGTTAGAAAACAAAACTGACAGTTTTAATTATTTATAACATGATCATGTATACATTTAGCATACTAAATATATGGCTGCATGCTTGAATATGAACTTCTAAGAGAGTATGCTTATGTTTTCCCCTTTCACATCAAAAATAGTAAATGATACCTCTACGGGTAATACAGATGAGGAAAAAATTTTTGCTAGATGTTGAATAAAGTTGTTTGCATGATATAAATAGTAATGTTCAGTTCTCCAGCTTTGATGATACAATATACCATGTTGCAAGAACAGAGGAATGTAGCACCCAGAGTGCTAACAGGGTTATAATAATGCACCAGGGTCTCACATTTGCCTACTTTAAGCCCAAATGATCTCCTAGGAATTCCATTTTCCTTACTAGAATCAAACTGATTGTTCTTTTCCCTCTTCTGACTTTATGCAGCTCCAAATTCACCATTCTGTGACACTTTATCCCTATCTCTGATGCCTTTTACCCTATCAGAGGCATAGAAGGAAGAGCAATAGCTTGGGAGTAAAGTACACCTGCCTAATGGGAGATCCTAGTTCACTGGCATTTTCCAGTGGGAAGATGTTGGGCAAGCTACTTAACTCCTTTGAACCTCTCTGCTCACATGTAAAATGAAGGAAATCATACAATTTCCTGGAATTATGACCATTAATGACTTGCGACAGTGCTTTGAACATACTAAAAGCCACCTAAGTGGTTTTTAAATAAATAAAGTACTAAATTCATTGCCTGAATGTAAGTACTTAGGAAGTATCTGCTGTTAATTAGTCACTCTACAAATACTTTTTGAGTGACAGACCCTATTCAAGGCACTAGGGATATAGCCATGATCAAAATAGACCGAATTCCTTCCCCAAGGAGCGTGCATTATAGTAGAGAGGATAAACAATAAATGAATATATAAACTAGTAGCCAGTAATACCAAGCCCTATAAGAAAGTAAAGCCCATTGTGGGATTAGGACGTGATGAGGGTGCACTGTGTGTACCTTTTTAAATAGGATGGTCAGGGAAGGCCTTTCTGAGAAAGTGACATTGAAATAGAATTGCTGCTCACATTACTGTTTTTAGTATTTTCTCCTTCATTTCTCCTTGCACATTTTTGTGGTTTGTCTCCCATACTCCTCTTATTCCTGTTCGCCTCCAAATTTGATGAAGAAAGATGTAAAGTTAGAAAGGTTTTTGATCTGTAGCTCAGAATATTAAGTGAGGGGTTGGAATGTTAAAATTTTGAACTTGTCTTTGTTCTGCGTAAATATCCTTATCTTGGGAAAGCTTTGTTTCCGAATGCAGTGTATTGGGCTGTCAATCTTGTACTCATACTTTATTTGATTACCATAATCACGTCTCTTAGTCTGTATTAAACTCAAGACAACAAAAATGCTAATGGCTATCATTTTTTAAATACCAGGCACTGAGTGAGAGAGGGATTACAGATGTTTTGTCATTTATTTAATCCTCACAGCTAACTTCATAGAGTAAATATTATGTCTCTTAATTATAGATGAGGACACTAAAGCTGATATGAATGAAGTGACTTCACCCAAAACTAGATAGCTAACAGTAGCAAGGCCAGGATTCAGGCTTAGATAAACTTTCTCATTTTAAGGCATTCAGTCTTTCCAGCACCCATGTCTGCCTACAGTGATAATAATCACTGATTTCATTAATTATTCCACTTTATCTTAGAAGAGTAAAATTACATGGCTTAAATATAATGTACATATATATTATGTAGTTGGGATTTGGTAATGTTTGCTTCAGTTATTTATTGTGTTAATTTATATTAGGTATTAAAAAAATAAGATTTCTTTTTTTAAGTTCACCTTTATTAAGCAACTACTTCTCATTCAAACACAGTATTTCTAATATACTAGGCACTGTTCTAGGTACTAGTACTGCAGTATAATAGTAGCACAGCACTAATGTTTATCAAGCATCTTCTGGTTTTCATATATTATAACACTTAATCTTTACAATAACTGTCAAAGATAATTTTTATCCTTAATTTATAGCTGAGGAAACTGAGGCTCAGAGTGATTAGTGAAATAGACAAAGTTAAACAATACATAGTGGAGTCAGACACCTGGCCCTGTATACTACATTGTTCTCCTCTGCTGAGAAACACAAATATGCCCAGTTTTAAGATAACTATCCGTGTATGCTGGTAGAGCTAATAATTTATATATACATATTATAAATTTTATCTCATTTAATCCTTATAGTAATCCTGATTAAATGGTGGTAGTGGTGGTATAATATAGGTGGTATTACTAGTGTTATTAGATATATGCTTGAATAAATCTTTGATATCTGCAATTCAAAGCAGACTGATACTGAGACAAATAAGGTATGAGAATCCGCAAGGAGAAGGGAGAATACTTGATTGGAGATTGGGTGAGCTTAGCTAGATATTGGGAAAGATATTATTTGACCTGGGTCTTGAAAAATAGGAGTAACATCTGTATAGGTGTCATGTTATCACCAGTTGACGAGAAAGGTCTATTCTGAAGAATAATTTGGTCCCATAGCCAATTGGCAGACCATGGGTTGTAATTTGGTCTGCCTTATTCTTTACTCAGGACCTTGACTCTTCCTTATCTACAATAGTGCATCAGGAAGGACTCGTTGGCCTTTTAGCATCTCTTTGTGAGCAAAGCTAAGTCCCTGATTCTCTTTGGCTCCTAAAACAAAGTACGTGAAGTTGAAGAGAAAAGAGGAATACAGGAGATCAGATCAGCCACTTTACAAGTCAAGGAATCTACCGTGATCTTAGTTTCCTTTTGTTTAAAATGATGTGTATGACTCGTAGCTCAGTGGTTAGGGCACTGGCCACATGCATCGGGGCTGGTGAGTTCGAACCCGGCCCAGGCCTGCTAAACAACAGGGACAACAATAGCAACAAAATAGCCAGGCTTTGTGGTGGGCACCTATAGTCCCAGTTACTTGGGGGGCTGAGTCAAGAGGATTGCTTCGACCCGGGAGTTTGCCATAGCACTCTACCCAGGGCGACAGAGTGAGATTATGTTTCAAACAATAAATAAATAAATAAAATAGAAGAGTACTGAGCAATAAGATATTTTGCGAGTGACCACATTCACATAACTTTTATTATGTA
>CAUYON010093070.1:0-15542 GCA_963573935.1 Arctocebus calabarensis
AAGTCATGGAAGAAGCCCAAGTGCCCATCGACCCATGAATGGATTAATAAATTGTGGTATATATACATCATGGAATATTATGCAGCCTTAAAGAAAGATGGAGACTTTACCTCTTTCATGTTTACATGGATGGAGCTGGAATATAGTCTTCTTAGCAAGGTATCTCAAGAATGGAAGAAAAAGTATCCAATGTATTCAGCCCTACTATGAAACCAAGTTATAGCTACATGAAAGCTATAACCCAATTATATTCCAAGAATATGGGAAAAGGGGAGAGGCAAAGGAGGGGAGGGAGGGTATGTGTGGAGGGGATGTGTAATTGGTGGGATCATATCTACTGTGCATCTTACAAGGGTACATGTGAGTTTTACTAAATGTAGAATATAAATGTCTTAACACAATAACTAAGAAAATTCCATGAAGGCTATGTTAACTAGCTTGATAAAAATATTTCATATTATTTATAAAACCAGCACATTGTACCCCATGATTGCATTAATGTACACAGCTATGATTTAATAAAAAAAAATGCAATTTACATAAAGGCTGTAATATTCTAAAACCTACACTTATACTAATACTACCAAGAGCAAATAATTTATATAAAATTCTGTTTACAATAATAAGACCACACTGAAATATATAGATATGCATTGCTTAATAGTGAAATATTCTGAGCCATGTGTTGTTATGTAATTTCACCATGATATGAACAACATAGTCTATACTTACATAAACCTAGATAGGATAGCCCACTACCCACCTAAGCCATATGGTATAGTCTATTTCTCGTAGTCTACAAATTCATACAGCATGTTACTATACTGAATACTTCAGGCAACTAGAAAACAATTGTTAAGTATCTGTACCTAAACACATCTAAAGATTAGAAATGATATAGTAAAAATATAGTATAGAACATAAAAAGTGGTACACTATAGGGCACTTCTCATGAATGGAGCTTGTAAGATTAGTAGTTGCTCCAGGTGAGTGATGAGAGAATGTGAAGGCTTAGGACACTTGTATGAACTACTATAAACTTTATAAACACTGGGCACCCAGTATATGTTAAATTCATAAAAAAATGTCTTCTTCAATAATAAATTAATTTCAGTTAACTGTAACATATTTTTACTTTATAAACTTTTAAATTTTTCTAACTTTTTGACTCTTTTGTAATAACCTGTAGGTTAAAATATAAACATCTTTTACAGCTCTACAAAATTATCGTTTTCCTTCATATCCTTATTCTATACGGTCTTTTTCTGTCTTAAGTTTTTAAGATTTAATTTTAAAACTGTTTTGTTAATAGCATAGATACACACACACACACACACATATTAGACTAGGCACCTATAGGGTCGAGATCATCAATGTAACTATCATCTACCACCGCTCAGTCTTGTCCCACTGGATGGTCTGCAGGGGGAATAATAGTCATGGAACTGTCATTTCTTATGACAAATCCTTCTTTCTTGAATACCTCCTGAAAGACCTGCCTGAGGCTGTTCAACAGTTAATTTTTTTTTCATATGTAAAAGTGTAATCTAAAATAAAAACAAAATGTCAACATAGGGATATTTTTGCCAGCATCACCACAAATGTTGAATAAAGCATTTTGCTAGAGCATTAAGATGATGATGACATCATTAGGCAGTGGGATTTTTCTGCTCCATTATAATGTTATAGGGCCACCATTATAAATGTGGTCCATCATTGACCGAAACACCATTAAGCAGCACATGACTATCTATATAAACATCAATTGTATTTCATAAAACTCAATTCTTTGAAGAACTTTCCCCTGGCTATAAGGAAGGCTATTATTCAAACTTTATCCTGCTTCCATATTTACTCCTCTAACCTGAATTTACCTGAAAATTAACTACAAAGCACTGTGCTTACAACCTGACATTGTGCCCTATCTCATTTGATTATCCTAACAATTCTTTAAGGGAGCTTTTATTATCTTCATTTTACTGATGAGAAAACTGAGGTCAAAAAAGGATACACAATTTGCCCAAGGCCACTCAGTGACAAATGAAAGAGATAGAATCAAAAACTTGATACAATTATGATTTAATAAAAATTAAGAAAAAAAAGAATCTTAAAAAAAAAAAAAAGTCTGCACTCAGAACTATCACTGAGCTAACTATTTAGCTTAAGTGAGCGAAAGACTGTCTTCCCTTCTGCCTGACAGTGCTTCCTCAATGTTCTTAAGCTAAGTGTCTGCCTGGTTGAACCCTTCAGTAGTCATATGTTACCCAAATTAAGGCAGATCCCTAATTACCTCTCTATCCTCATTTACTACACTCCTTCTCACTGCACTATAGGGGCAAGGAAGGTCTCTGAGGTGGGGTCAAGAATGAGGAACTAAAGCTTGATCAAAGTCATAAAGAACCAGACCTGTCCTGTGGGAAAAAGTCTGTTCCCTCAATAAATAGGATTATCAGAGGTTGTGGGGCAAGTAACAGAAAAAGCTACAGAGGAAAAAGAAAACTAGCAAGAATGAAGAAAAGCTTATTAAGGCTCATGAAAACGGGGCAAGTTAGCAGAAAATGAAAATACAATGTGGGGCAGGAGGAAGGAGGAGGAAGAAAATGAAAAGGGGGAAAGGAGGAAGAGGAAGAAGAGAAGGAGAAGGAATAGGATCAACAGAGCCATCAATGTTCTCTCCACTTCTAATTTCTTATCCCTTTAATTCATACAAGTAATAGATTCATCTTCCTAATATCTACCCCTCCACACTTATCCCTAGTTGACTGAATATAATAATTTATTTCCATGACTTTGTTCTTATCCTTCTTTCCATTTGAATTTTTCTACCCATTTTCTGCCCCTCATTTCCACCTATAGCAGTCATACTCATTCCTCCCAACCCATGAAGCCACACTTGATTCCACTGATCAGAAGCAACCTCTCCCTTATCTAAACCCTTCACATCTCTTACTCTACACATTTTCTGAGGCACTTTACATGTATTTTATCTATGTGTCCTAGGTCTTATTAGATCCTATTAGCATATACATAGCACTCAGCATAGTGCCTTATAGTCAATCATCAAAAAATTACATGAGAAGAATTCAGTCATTTGTATGTATCTTATAATAATAAATGTAAAGGGATGGTCTTTATTTTTAATTTATTATCTAACAATACTAAAGTTGTACTTTAGCTGTAGTATATCATAATTGCTCCCATGAATAACCACTGCACTGCAGCCTAGGAAACATGGTAAGACCCTATTTAAAATAAGTAAGTAAATAAATACATAAATGTTTATCATTTTAGCACTTGGGACTATAGTAGTCAGGGTCCAACAAAAAAAAACAACCAGAAAACAGACCTTGAGAGTATAGGGAATTGATTATATAGGTGACAGAACTGAGAAGCCAAATAAATCACAGTGAGGGAACCAGGGATAAGCAACAGCAAAAGAGCATTACTATAGGCTAAAAAAACAAAGAGAGGAGCTCACCAGAGCCTGAGACCCAACTGCCCTGGTGGAAGGAAGTCAAACCTCAGTGGACCTGTCAACAGGAGGCTGACGCACATGGCAAGCCAGGGGCAGCAGAGCCTCCACCTAACGGACTTAGAGAGAAGAGCCAGTGGTTTTCCTTTCTCTTGCCCTCCAATCTCTCTAGTGCTCCCAGCTGGCCAAATCCAAGACAAAGCCAGCTAATGTAGTATGGACATTTAAGCCCACTGAAGCCCCTTAGGATGGCAGATAGTACCTGGAAGGGTCAAAGAATGATATGTAGGCATAAAGCTGGCAAGATTAGCATAATGACCTACTAGCACATAATCATTTAAGATAATTAAAAAGTAAAATGTAAAGGAAAAAAGGAAAGAAAACAGAAAGAAAAAAAGAAATAAACAATAACTACTAACCAAGTAAAAAGTATAAAAATCAGCAAAAGACAAATCTCAACAGATTATTATTTTTTTCCACTCAGTGAGTTATTCAACAAATATTTGAGTTGCTATTGCTCTGCCTTCCAGATAGAACAAAACACAGGTAGACATCATCCCTACCTTCATGGAACTCACCTTCTAACAAAGGCTTTTTAGAATACAACAATCTTAACAGATAAAATGTAGCAACGTATCATTAAAGTTGGTGGGTTCTAATATCACCCTATAATGAGTTAAGAACTGAGGACTCCCATTTGTATTTGAAATTTTCTTTCTTTTGATTCTTTTACGTATAAATTTGGAAACTAATACAAGAAGCTTCACTGACTATGCTCAATGTGGAAACTTAGGAGGGGAAATCTTTAAGACATTCAGTTTCCAATTATAGAATACTTTGCTAGGAGCCAAGGATAGCAAGAGAATCCATGTCTATATATCCCAATTAATAAATGCCACAAAGGTAACTCAACAGACAGGAATCATGTCATTTTTATATGAAGCCTATAACAATCCTGGAAAACAACAACAAAGTCCTAACGCAGCATTAAAAATGAAGCAAGTGCTATGATTTGCCTAAATTCACCAAATAGATCAAAGGCATCATTATCAGAAAAATAACTAGGTCTCACATCATCTAACGTGTTCCTTTCATTCAGGGAATAAAAATAAAAGCCTAAATCATAAATAACACAATCATGAAAAAATATATGAAGCTTCATTCTCTTTATAAACATAAATATCTATCTATCTATTTATTTATTTATATTGAGACAAAGTTTCACTATGTTGCCCTTGGTAGAGTGTTGTGGCATCACAGCTCACAGCAATCTGAAACATTTGGGCTTAAGTGATTCTCTTGCCTCAGCATCCCTAATAGCTGGGACTACAGGCGCCCACCAAAATGCCCTACTATTTTTTTGTTGCAGTTGTCATTGTTTAGCTGGCCTGGGCCGGGTTCGAACTGGCCAAGCCTTGGTGTATGTGGCCAGCACCCTACCCACTGAGCTACTGGCATTGCCCATAAATTTCTCTTTAAAAAAAACCGCTTAATTGTCTCAGTAATTAAAAAAAATCATTAATTCATCAAAACTCAGACTATTATTTTTACAAAAATTGAAGAAGTTTAGAAAACAAGAATATACAATAGTACACTTATTGGCAAGGCTTTAACTAAGATTATGGCACTATCTACTAAAATAATAAGTACATATTCCCTCAGATCTAGAAATCTACCTAAAACTTATAAATAAATTCACATACATAAAATATTTACCACAATATTCATGGTAATAACAAAAGATTGGAAACCACCTTTCGTCAATAGATAGTAAATACATATTATATATAATATATATAAAATAATATTTTTATATTCTTTTGCCAATGGCAAAATCATCTAAATCTCTGCCTTTAGCAAATTTGGCAGGAAAAATTTCTAAACCAAGTTACTTTTATTCCTTTCTTTGAGAAAAAGAAAAATTCAAGGAAAAATTCCAATTAGCCCTGATCTACATTTTATTGCCTGAAGTACTGTTACAATGATAGAGTCACCAGGTTTCAAAACTCTAGCAAAATATTGCTACATAAACATATGGAACTGCACAAAACAGAAGCAAATACTGAGACAGTTATATTCTTTACTCTCTTTTGCTCTTGATAAACTCAAATTAAAAAAACACCAACAGTTGTAACTGCAAAGTTTCAAGGCAAACTATACTTTCCAGAATTCTTTTAGGGTTAATATGCCCATAGCCTGCACATGGTCAAGTTAATTAAGTCAAAACATGGATCTATTTGCCAATTTTTCTTAGTAGATCATCTTTTAGCTATTCATTTTACCATCCAGGAGATGAAAGAAAGCTGACTAGCCAAACTATTTCTTTCAAAGCATATCTGAACACTATTTTAAGTGTAAAAAATTAAAACAAGGAATTTTTCAATGTTTGTCTTCGATAAGCCAGCACTACCCAATTAATGACTATGGACTCCATCACTGCATTGAAAAGTAGTAAATATATGAGATATCTTCATTAACAAAAGCTTTGCTATTAAGAGTTGGATCATAAAGTCCAGTCCTATGAAGGGGGTAGGCCACTGCCCTTCATGCTTCCTGAAAAGTATCACCATTGGGAAATAATAAAAAAAAAGATACTTTCAAAAAAAGCTTAAACAGCTACTGCCATTCATCATTCAGGCTTCACCCTTGCATTTTGATGATGATGCACTGCACCACTGCAGAAAGAGTAAAGTATATTTAATCTAAATACACAGTTATCCTGGTTCTGGCCACTAAATATTAAGTATTACATTGATTAGAAATAGGATGAAGAATAAAATTAAACAAAACATGGAGATGGTCTTTATAGGTCTTCTTTCCATGTATTAAACTGCATACATGTAGGAGATCAGTGATAATGATTTTCTAGTTTAATGGTCACATACAAGAGAACATCTAGAAATACACAAAGATCAGAAATAATTTCAAAAGCTGTAGAGATCAATCTTTATTCAGTTTCTCTGAATTATTTCAAGATTTGGTTCAAACTAGAAATCATAAAAGAGGAGAACCTAATCAGAGCTATTACTCCCACACTGCCAAGGTCTTTCCAGACGGAGCTTTGACTAAGATGACCAACCAACCATCTGGTGACAATTAAAAAAAATTGCTATGCTATTATTAACACATTGTATAAGATGAATTATGCATTTCTTTCGTCAAGCCCTTAATATTTTGTGGTCAATTATACAATAGCAGACTTCTCTGATACAGTTGTTCAAAAAACTGAGAAGTCTGATGTTGCTTTGAGGCAGTTTGTATTCTGCCATAGTTGTAGAGGGTATCCTAGAAGTTATTATACATGGGGAAAATGGACAATTGTAGTTAAATGCATCAGTATTTACAAACTATTTATTATAAAATTTTGTAAAATATTTGCACATTACTCTCTATGTCTTGGCCACTTCTTTCTACACACACACACACAAAGTCTTCTTTGCCACTCATGGTGAAAACAGTCCAAGATGTTTGCTGTCATAATTTTTCCTATGTATAGCAACTTTTGGGACACCCTGTATTATGCTAACATTTTAGTATTATTAATTTCTATGACAAAGCACCAGAGGGACCTGAAGTTAATGTAAAAAGAGTAGATTAAAAAATCAGTCAAGAAGAAAGATTAGAATGGTAGAGCAAACATAAAAATACTAGTATTATAAACAAAAAATTATACTGGAAAGAAGACTAAAAAGTGACATAAGCCACAGTCTCTACCCTCAAGAAGCTTAAATGTAGCTGAGAAAAGGTTCATAAATATAAAATTAATGATACAGGAATAAAAGGTTTTACAAAATAAAACATCAAGCCTGATATGAATAGCTGGCTAGAGAAAAAGTCAATGGTTAGAGAAAAAGCCAATGGGAAAGATCTTGGAAAAGAGAAGGCTTACTAGTTTTTAATGACAAACTTAAAAAATTTACAGTTATTTTAACTTCTAAAAACCACTAGATGATCTATAAAAATAAAGAATAATCCTAATTGATTGAGTTCTCATGATGGAAACAGCATCTTACTGAGTATAAGACTCTAACAATGGAGAGCCCTAACTTCTCTGGATCTCACTTCCCTCACTAGTAATTAAGACATTTAGGCTTCTTTGAGTGTCCATTATTCAGATACTGAGCTGTTGAGATGAATAAATGTGGTCATCCCTAAAGTGAGAGTGATGGAATAACAGATGAGCTTTAAAAAGGTACATTTTAACTTGGTCCTGTTGTGTTAAATCAAATAAATGAAACATATTCTTATATTTTATAAAACAGGTTATCAAAGATATTAGTATAAATAAAAGCTAGGAACGACCCTTAATTCTGAGATACCACGAAACTAGAAACAATAATTTAAAACACAATTTTAAAAATGTTAATGTTTTAAGTCTATGAAAAAGTCCAACAATCCTGTTTTTCTTTCTTGACCATTGTTTATTGCTACTACACTATTTCCAAAGTACAGAAAAAAAAAAAAACTACAGTGAAACTTCATGATTACAAAGTCATCAAGATCTATTCTATGATATTATTTAGAGGTTAAATTTCCTCATAATAAGGCCCTCTGATTAATCAGACAAAAGATCATCTGACTGCAGATTGAATTTCACCTATCCATAACAATACGTATTACAAATTCCAGTGCATTTATTTAATCTTCAAATATTCATCAAAGACAAAGTTATAGAATACTAACTGTTAAGAAAAATAGGTAGCAAAAAACTATATAGATTTTCAGTTAATAAAATTTTACATTTTTATAATATTTTCTTTGTATGGAAACTATTAAAATTATCTGCTATAAAAATGAATAAGCATGAGACTTTCAAAAACAAAACAAGAGCAAATACATCTGTGAAATGTGGCAGAGACATTTAACAGCAGTATACTTTATTATATCTATAAAGATAGAACTTCTTAATTATGGTTTTTTTTTCATATAAGCTAAAATGATTGTATTATTTTAGTTTTTATTATACCCAATGCATATCATTAATGAAAATGGGGGAGGGAACCCTGGAGATTTACTGCTATATTAAGAAATGTACAATTACACAATAACTATATATCAAAATATAACATTTATTTTCTGAATTACATAAAATTTAAAATAAATCACTTTCTAGAATATTGCTGTTGTTTTGTTATGGAATCTTTGTGGGGGGTAGGTTTTCTCTTTAATATTAACATGGAGTTACTGTGCTTTGTTATGCAGCATGAAATATTTTTCAAAGTAAAAATGAATTATATTAAAGTGGTAAGAGCAATATAACAAACACAGGTACTGCAAAGGCCCTATAGCATCAGTGTACTCCATCAACCCAGCATTCATTGGTTAGAGTGGTGCCATCATACACATGGACAGTAGTGATGCATTGGTTCCTGATAGATGTATTACTTTTACAGGTCAGACAAGTATAATATTTTATAAACCTATTGTACATAGTGATTTCACTCATTTGGAGATTTCATTTCCCTGTCACATTCTAAAATAAGTTCTTCTAAACATTGATAGTGATTTAATTTTCTATTTCTAAAATGCTTTTACTAGCCAACTAACCAATTATTTAAATTGATGTGACTACATGGATTTTCTTCAGTTTCACATTCTCACTTCTTATCTAGCCATCTTAGGGTTCAGCAAAAAGAAAATTAGTGATAATGCTTTCAATTTAATTAGTATATTACATGCACTGTAATTATTAGCGGGAAATGCTATATTAATGAATGTAAAAGTTAGCAGTAAATTACCTTGTAGCTATTATCAATTTCCCAAGCTACTGCTCCTTAAGATAACCGTCTCCCTATGGTCCTTCCGGTAATTTTTCTTTGCCTGATAAACATGATGATTAAATAGCACACAGAGCAAACCTTTGATACTTTTTAAATTAAATCCATGCCCAGCCTAAGGGCTGTGTCTGATTTCAACTAAATGTGTCAGTTAATCAGATAAAAAATTATCAGTAACTCAAAGAAACAGCAGCCTTAGGCTTCATCAGTGCCAGGGAAAGCTGAACAAAATAAGACATTCAGACAGTATCACATTATGTGTAAAGGTTACTGATAAGCCTATAACTAAACAGCTTACCACTGTAACAATGTCTGGAAAGAAATGCTATAGTCAAAATTCAAATTACCTTTAAGTTTTTAAAGAAAAAAATAACTTAAAGAGAAAGCTACGATTATTTTATCCACACACACATACACTTACATAAACAAACCTACATAAAGACAGCAAAAATAAGTTGAGGACTTGGGAAGTAGAATTCTTAACATCTCGGTGAGGTTTTATTGAAAAGACCTCATTTTTTATAACTATCAATGCTACTTCTACTAGATAATTCAACAATTATATTTAATGAATCATTAAGATATATATGAATTCAAGATTAGATATCCACAGTTCTAGCTAGTACCTCAAACAAACTCTATATCATTTCATAATTTAAACTTCTAGAATTGAAGTATAGTAAAACTCTAAATTAAGAGAGCCGATCATTTTTAATCTATAACATGAATAACAATATTCATTTGCAATATTACTAACTAAAATAATACATATTATAAAGGGCCTGATTATTTTAATAAAAATATTTATAAGTTTTATAATTATTAGATAGGATGGAAAATCCTTAAACTTTCACAGTATATTATGATTTTCAAAGCATTCTCAGATACCTAATTAAGATTGCTTTAACTAAACTGATATATCAGCAACAACTTCAAGGAAGAAACTACATCTGAAAAGAATAGAAAATTATCTCTGAAAAACAAAATGGGCAGTAGCTATGAAAAATCCATTTACAAATAAGACTGGAGTCCCAAGCCCTCTAACAAAGAAATTTCAAAATAAACCCCAACATCTTTATTCCTGTCTTCTACTATGATCCAATAACGTATTCAACTATGACAAGATTTTCCTCTTCACCAAGTGCTACTTTTCTGTATAGACATGTGATAGGAAGAGAATTGGGCCAGTTCTACACAAATGTAAGCTTCTAAATATCAAAGGCCCACACAAATTAAAGTAGTCCAACAATTTGAAATATATTACCCAGTGTGTAGGAATACATTTATTTTTATCTTAAAAGTTTTGATTCTTAATACACTGAAAAGCTTAATACAGACTCACTGAATTTACTGTTTTAGTCAAGAATTATATGAACAGCAGAGGAAATGGTTTTGCTTTTTTAACTGCTACAATCAGTAACATACACCTTTCAGAAAATGCTTTTCACGACAGGAATCCATTGAGGACTAACTGTGGTTAAAACTAGGTTAACAATTCCCCAAGACTTCTACACATTTCAGAGTTCACCAAAGAGCAACTAAAATAATTTTTAATAACCATAAAATAATTTTAGGGTTACAGGATAAAATTCAAATTGGGAACAAGAGGTGATTTAATCTATCTGCCTTTAGCAAATCTGTGGTTTTCTAGCTGCCTCACACACCACAGGGTTTAATTGTTAATGCCTGCTTCCTGTGACCCCTACATTCTCCACTGTCTCTGTATCTCCTAACCTCCACAACTTCAAATCTATGCAAGAGTGTTAACAGATTATTTAAGTAAAAAGCACAATGATTCATAAATGTTAAAAATTCTAGGTGCAAAGAAAATTATCAAAAGCATTTCTATGAAATCTCTATAATTATAATACTAGGTCTATCCTCTAAAATTAACTGAAAGGAAATATAAGATTAAGAATTCATTAAAATAATGTATATATTATTACATTAAAATTAAAATTTACTATGTATTTTCAAATGTATCTTCCTGTATAGTAACAAGTTATTCTCTTAAAAAAGTAATGATAAAATTTATTTTTCATGCAATGACTGAAGTAACTCAATGTTAAACTTTGAAAAAAAATTCAAAAATTAATCTGAACAATTTTCTGCCTTTATCATTAATACTGCTATTTTGCCCCTGGTATGAGTTTAAGGCATAATAAGACTTCATAACCACATTAGGTAAAAAAAATTCTAATACCAGGAAGATAATTATTTATAGCCAAATGTATATGCATTTTGTGTTTTCTCATTTTAAAAGCTCAAATATTACACAACAATACAATACTTACCTATAGACAATTCTTTCAGGAAATCCTACATAAGGAGTAACTTCCATCAGAGACCTAATGATGACTTGTATTTTAAACTGAATTTGGTATAAACAAGTTTCCCAAGATTTAAAAAACTAATATTATTCTATAGTAACGCGGTAACAGTGGACAACTATAATAATTACATCTTAAGGCTTTGTAGGTTTCTATCCCATATTATCTATAAAATAGCAAATATATTTGTAGAATTGTATGTAGGATGACTTTAAAACCCATAGTAGTTTAAATTTTGTCCATGAATGAAATTTTTTTTTCTGAGACAGAGCCTCACACTATCACCCTGGATAGAGTGCCGTGGCATCACAGCTCATAGCAATCTCCAATTCCTGGGTTCAAGTGAGTCTCCTGCCTACGCCTCCCAAGTAGCTGTGACTACAGGCGTCCACCACAATGCCCGGCCATTATTTTTTTGGTTGCAGCCGTCATTGTTGTTTGGCAGGCCCAGGCTGGATTCGAACGTGCCAGCTCAAGTGTACGTGGCTGGCACCTTAGCTGCTTGAGTCATAGGCACCGAGCCTGAAATGTTTAATGTTTAAAACAAGCACTGTAATATTTTATATACAGGGTGGTAATACTTAAGAATTCCACTAAAATAATTTGGTAAGAGAGTTAAACCACTCTATAATTAAAGTTGGGTATATTCCTAAGAAAATATTATTTTCAAATAAGGAAGGAATTATTACTGGATAACATACTAAGTATCAATTATGTGAAGAAAGAATATGCAGAATCTCCCAGTTAATAAATGAAGCAGGAATGATAGAATCATAATATCATTTTGCAACCTCTACTAAGTAATAGATTTAAGCAACAATCAATAGCTGCTAGCATCATAAAAAGAGAGAGATGAATAATCAGAAAGTGTGTATGTGTTGATGAGATAATTTGTGCAGTATTAAAAAAAAAATCAAAATCTGTACCTGATCAAACTTCCAGAACCATGTGGCGTGGAACACAGAAAGAAAAGAAAGAGAAAAAAAGAGAGAGAAACCAAGCAAGCAAACATATAGATTACAAGAGACTTAAAAGACGTATCAAAGAACAGCAACACATTAAGCTTATCTGGATCGGTACTCAAAAAAGTAAAAATACAACAATGTAAGACATTTTTGAAACAACTGGAAATCTGAACACTAACTGGATATAAGAAATTACTATAAATTGTTTTAATGTGTGATTATGGTATTGTTATGTAAAAACTTTTATCACTTAGAGATAGGTGTTGAAAGACTTACAAACAAGTACAATATCCGGGATTTGTTTCAAAATGGCAATGGAGGAAGGGAAGTAGGTGGATATATAAATGAAAAAAAATGGGCTATGACTTAAATGTAGCTAGATAATAGGTTCATGGGAGCCACTGTAATACTTTGCCTTCTTTTGAAAATGTTTATATGTTTCTAAAAAGGAAAAATTAAATAATGAAAGGGTAAAAAAGAAATTAAGGCGGGACTTTAGTATGGTGGATTTATTATTTGGCAAATCTTGCTCCTCTAAAAGCAAAGATGAACCTGAACAAACTGTCAAAAGAGCTATCTCAGGATCAGAAAATTGAACAAAGGTGTATGCTAAATTAAGATACATTAAAAACTATTGAACTTTGGGAGGCTGTGGCGTACTTTCTGGGGCTGCTCCCACATTAATGTTGGGCAAGCTGTGAAAAACATTATTGTCAGAGAGGGTTGACTAGTTTTGGAGTAGGATACAAGAAAATCCTCACTCTCAGAAGTACTGTCAGTAATAACTGTGGTCTCCCTGGCAAAAAAACTAAAAAGACCAATGACTTAGCTGGCCGGAGGCTGCTGCATTTTGGCTGGGCCAAGCAATAGATTTTCACACTAGCCTGAAATTTGGCAACATGATTCAGAAAATAGCATAGGATTAGTTGATGAGCTCCACATATATTATGTTGGAGACACCAGAAAGTTGTCACCAGCTGATCAGTGATTTCTTTTATCTGTTTCCTTGCCCTAATTTTCCTTTCACTTCTTCCTGTTCTTTAAGTTGTCGTGCCTCTGGACTAGGGTTTTGATGATTCCTTTTGGTACAGGATCATAAGGATGAAAAGATTGAAGAGCAAGAACGGAAGAAAAGAAAGAGAGAAAAAAAGAGAAAGGAAAAAGAAAAGAAAGAAAGAAAAAGAATAAAAAGGAAAAAGGAGAGTGGGTGGGTAGAAGCAACTATTGACCAAAAGAAGAGAGGCACAGAAAGAAGGGGATGGGAGCAATATAGGTGTATAGTAGGGTAATCTGACCCAACCGTAAGAACCCCCCAACCTCTGGGGGTATGGGGTTGAGTGGTTAGGTCAGCAGCTCTTTGCCAGCCTGTTTGGGCACAGTACCCCACCTCCACCAAGTAGAGAGGAAAGACAAAAATACAATGAATCAAACCAAAACAAGCAAACCAAAAACTTTACGGGATAAAATTGGGGGAATAAAAAAATATGGGTAGAAACACTAGCAAAACTGAAATTCTAATTGTTGAAAAAGGCAACAATGGAAAATTATATTTAAACTAGAAAAATGAAGAAATAGAAGAAAGAAAAAAGGAAAAATCTTTAAGGAATATACTGAAATTAAAACAAAACAATAACAATAACAAACAAACAACAACAATAAAAAAACACAAAGCAAAACAAAATCAAAAACAAAGCAGTATATATATCTTGCTGATATTTTCTGGGCACAAGGTGATCTTCTGGGGTATGATATGTTAGTCACAACGTTGATACGGCTATACAAAATGGAGACCAGAGGCCTCTAATGATTTCTCAAACCCCACAGGGTGGAGAGCTTAAATCCTCCTCAGCCTGCTTAGAAGTCACTTTAAATTGCTAACTTGGGCTAAGAAGAAGCTTTCCCAGGAAAGTGCTTGTGGCTGGGATCACTCCTTAAGTGGGTATCCACTTACCCAAAGTGCCCAAACTGGTCTCACCCTATGCCCTTGAGGGTTAAGGCTGCAAGGTGTCTTAGTGCCCGCCTTTAGGCTGCTCAGTCACTAGATTACTCGCTCCCTCCTGATGCTTGTTCTGCAACCCAAGCACTGGTAGCTCCGTCTGGCTTGGTGGCCCAGTCTAGGGACCCAGACAACACTCAAAGACCTCGCACTCTTGTCTAAGTTCTTCCAAGGTAGTTCACACAAGTGCCAAGTCCAAAAGAAACCCAAACAGGTCAGAGGTAAGGCCTTTCCAACTTGCAGTCTCTCTTCTGCTACACCCACAGCTGCCAGCAGGATTAGACTGAATGAACACATGCAACCACTTGCCAGATCTCCACTGCTTTTGCCTTCCTCAGGGGGCCCAGAAGTCTCACACTGTCTCCCTGCATCCTCAAAAAGGATGTTTCTGGGCAGATCCTGCCAGCCAGAGATGCCTAAAGTCTTCTCTCCCCAGTCTACCATGCCCAGTTGCAAGGAAGCTGTTACTCGGCTGCAATCTTGAGCTCTGCAGACTGAGAAGTCCAATATCAAAGTGCCAGCAGGTTCAGTGTTAGGGGAGGAACCAAGTCTTTGCTTTTAAGATGGTGTCTTGTTGCTGCATCCTCTGTAGGGGACAAATACTGTGTCCTCACAAGACAGAAGACATGAAAGGGCGATAGGGAGCCTCTGGGTTTTTATTTTGTTGGTGATCCATTGTGGCAGTCAGTGTTAAAAATAGGAATAATTATTTCCTGCAGAGCTGGTCTTGTTGTGGTAAATTTCCTCAGTGCTTATTCATCCACAAAAGATTTGATTTGTCCATCAATTCTGAAGGATACAAAATTAGCAGGATACAAAATTCTGGGCTGAAAACTGTTTTGTTTAAGAATGTTGAAGGTTGGGCGGCTCCTGTGGCTCAGCGAGTAGGGCGCCGGCCCCATATACCGAAGGTGGTGGGTTCAAGCCCGGCCTCGGCCGAACTGCAAAACAAAAAAATAGCCGGGCACTGTGGCGGGCGCCTGTAGTCCCAGCTACTAGGGA
>CAUYON010093074.1:0-14330 GCA_963573935.1 Arctocebus calabarensis
AAACAGGATCCTTATCTTTCATCACTCACAAAATTAATTTAAGATGGATAAAACACTTAAATGTAAAGCATGAAATCATAAGAATTCTAAATTTTTTTTTTTTTGAGACAGAGCCTCAAGCTGTCACCCTGGGTAGAGTGCCGTGGCATCACAGCTCACAGCAACCTCCAATTCCTGGGCTCAAGCGAGTCTCCTGCCTCTGTCTCCCAAGTAGCTGGGACTACAGGCTCCTGCCACAACGCCCGGCCATTTTTTGGTTGCAGCCGTCATTGTTGTTTGGTGGGCCGGGGCTGGATTCGAACCCACCAGCTCAGGTGTATGTGACAGGTGCCTTAGCCCATTGAGCCACAGGCGACGAGCCTATAAAGCTTTTTTATTTTGTTTTGTTTTGAGACAGAGCCTCAAGCTGTCACTCTGGATAGAGTGTGGTGGCATCACAGCTCACAGCAACCTCCAATTCCTGGGCTCAAGAGATTCTCCTGCCTCCGCCTCCCAAGTAGCTGGGACTACAGGCGCCCGCCACAACGCCGGGCCATTTTTTGGTTACAGCTGTCATTGTTATTTGGTGGGCCCGGGCTGGATTCAAACCTGCCAGCTCAGGAGTACGTGGCTGGTGCCTTAGCCCGTTGAGCCACAGGTGCCAAGCCTATAATGCTTTTTGTATACATAAGCACAGAACATTTGCAACAAACTCGGCCATATGCATACACGGATCCCTGGGAGGAAGGGAACAGTCTGGCATGGGGGGGGAGGTGGAGTCAGAATACGTCACAGAGAAAGGGACACAGCTGACTCTTGAAGCCTGAGAAAGAGTTCAAAGGGTGGAAAAGGTCCGGGAGGGAGGGTGTGATTGTGGTGCGTCTGGAGGTGGGGCCAGATTCCAAGCAGGAGCCATTGGCAAAGGGACAGAGGCAGGAAGAAATACGTGTTGACATGTGAACAGCAGACGCTTACAGCGGCTGGAGCAGATATGGAGGAGTCAGAATAACAGAATGGAGCTCAGTTGTGAAGACCCTCCTAGGCCCTGCTGTGTAGTTTAAAGGTCCTTAAGAATGACCTTCTGATTCCGCTGGTAACAGTTCTCCGGGAGAAGAGGAGATGGTGCCCAAAAGGAGCAAAGCAGCTGAAATGGATTGCCAAGGAGCTCAGACTTGGGTAAACGGGGCGACAGCTTGAGATCTGGTCTCAAAAAAAAAATGTAAAAAAGAAGGTATAACCAAGAATTAGAATAAAGAAGCACTATGTTCTCGTCCGATGGTGACATTTTACTATATACCTCAGCTTCCCTTTATTCAATTCTTTTTACTAAACTGAGTTGTTGGTTAACTCTCTGCCCCTTCATTATCCTTGACTTCAGGTACCTCAATAAGATCTAATGGCACTAAACTCACGGTGACATTCCAAGACTCGAGATCATTCACTGATGACGGTTTAGACAGATTTTCACGCAGACGACTTTGTCTCTTGTCACAGAGGCACACAAAACAAGCAGACCAACACTCTCCCCAGAACGTGAGTAAACTGTGATGCCAAAGAAGAAGGGGAAGATTTGGAGTGGCCCCAGAACTCTAGGGAAAGCGCTCCATGAGGTGAGTTTGCAACCCGTACGGATACTCTCTTAATTAGAGCACCGGGTCTGGTCTGTGCATCCCTGGGTACACGGCACCCAGCATGGGGCTGGCGGGACCTACTGGTCAACAACCACGTGGTAAATGTGACCAACACAAGAGAAGGCAGACTGACCCACGATGCCTCCCCACCTCAATACTCAAGTTACTCTCAAGCATAAGGATACTCAAATATCCTATTTGAGGATAGACACAGTTGGAGGAACAACTAAGAAATCCAATTCATATATATATATATAATTAAGATAGAGTCCTATTCTGTTGCCAGTGCTAGAGTACAGTGGTGTCATCATAGCTCACTGCAACTTCCAACTCTGGGGCTCAAGTGATCCTTCTGCCTTAGCCTCCTGAGTAGCTCGGACTATATAGGCACCTGTTGCAATGTCTGGGTAGTTTTTTCTTTTTAGTAGAGACAGGGTCTCGCTCTTGCTCAGGCTGGTCTTGAACACCTGAGCTCGAGGGATCCTCCTGCCTCAGCCTCCCAGAGTGCTGGGATTACAGAAATGAGCCACCACACCTGGCCACAATTCCTACTCTTTGCTAAGCCACAACATTAAATGGCACAGAAGAAAATGGCACTCTGTCTAGTTGGCTTCTGTAATTGTCAAATCGTATCCAGGAATCTCGAGGAATACATCAGAGGACCTGATTTTCACCCTATTTGTCGCTCCTGGAAGGACCTCACATTTTCTTCTGCTCTCTTTGACTTTCTCCTATAAATGGTCTCAGGCATCAGACCCCTAAATTATATCTCTTAATTTAGGCTGGTAAGAAAAGGCTCATTTATGTCAAGGTTTCCAGTTTTAGATGCTATTTTTTTCTACCATTTTCCCAGGCATAAAGAAAAGCCAGGCCTGTACTCAAGGGGTTTGCCATCTGGAGAGGTGCTGAGGGGAAGGGCATATGGGGTAATGAGGCTGTGAAACAGATCCAACAATGGCTGTCAGTCTCAATATTTGCTAATTGTCCTGTGTGCCTGTTTAGACATACAAGTAGCAGGAGAGAAAAAGGGATAAAATTAGATATAGGCTGGAAAATGACAACACTGGCATGAAGGCTCTAACCCGCTTGGATAAGGCAAGTACCTGTCCTTTGGGGGGGGGAGGGGATTCCCCATTGAAATGTTTATGTGAAAATCTCAATATTTGGAATGGATTTTTTTTTTACTGTTGGGGATTCATGGAGGGTACAATAAACCAGGTTACACTGATTGCATTTGTTAGGTAAAGTTCTTCTTCTAATTGTGTCTTGCCTCCAAAAGGTGTGTCACACACCGAGACTTTCTTTCTTTTTTTTTTTTTTGAGACAGAGCCTCAAGCTGTCACCCTGGGTAGAGTGCCATGGCATCACAGCTCACAGCAACCTCCAATTCCTGGGCTCAAGCGAGTCTCTTGCCTCTGCCTCCCAAGTAGCTGGGACCACAGGCGCCCGCCATGACGCCCGGTCATTTTTTGGTTGCAGCTGTCATTGTTATTTGGCGGGCCTGGGCTGGATTCGAACCCGCCAGCTCAAGTGTACATGGCTGGCGCCTTAGCCCATTGAGCCACAGGCACGGAGCCGAGACTTTTTTTTGTTGGAGACAGAGTCTCACTATGTCTCCCTCGGTAGCATCAAGGCTCACAGCAACCTCAAACTCTTGGGCTTAAGGGATTCTCTTGCCTCAGCCTCCCTTGTAGCTGGGACTGCAGGGCGTCTACCACAATGCCGGGCTATTTTTTGTTATTGTTGTTGTACTTGTCATTGTTGTTTAGCAGGCCCGGGGCAGGTTCAAACCGGCCAGCCCCGGTGTATGTGGCCAGTGCCCTAACCACTGAGCTTCGGCCACAAATCCTGGAATGAATTATAAAACAAGGCAATGTGACAGCCAAATGAGACCCAAAGGAACAAATTGACTATTTCTGTTGGAAATATATGTATATGTATCATTTAGCTTGTGATTTTCTGAGTTTACAGTGATGAGACTATAAATAACTAACGTGGAGGTAAATACTTTTGGGCTTTCAAAAATGACCTTTGAGGGGCTGCGCCTGTGGCTCAGTGAGTAGGGCCCTAGCCCTGTCTACTGATGGTGGTGGGTTCAAACCCAGTCCCTGCCAAACTGCAACAACAACAAAACAATAGTCGGGCATTGTGGCAGACACTTGTAGTCCCAGCTACTCGGGAGGCTGAGGCAAGAGAACTGTCTAAGCCCAACAGGTTGCTGTCAGCTGTAACAGCACAGCACTCTACCAAGGGCAGCAGAGTGAGACTCTGTCTCTAGAAAAAAAAAAGATCTTTGAAATTGTTCTTTTTTAAAATTTTTTGCAGTTTTGGCTGGGGCCAGTCTTGAACCTTCCACCCCTGGTATATGGGGCCAGAGGCCTACTCTCTGAGCTACAGGCGCCACCCATGAAATTGTTGACATGTAACCTATTAGTATATGGATTTCTGGGAAAAGTTCTAAGGAAAGAACTATTATTTGGAAATTCTGGAGAAAGTCCAAATTGTGTTAAAGAAGCAACAGCGTCTGTCCACTGAGTACAACTGCTTCCTCTCTCTTTTCCTACCTTGGCTGGGACCAGGAACGGAGCAGCCAACACCAAATTTGTAACTTTCCCTTGAAACTACTGCTGATGGAAAATGTTACTTCAGGCATTAGAGTTAAATTTTTTTTTTTTTTGGCAAGTCCAGACTTTATTTATTTTCCTGTTTCATTTATGGCAAGCTTGGACTTGTTTGGAATAAAATAAACGATTAAACATAAAATCAAAGGCATTCCTGCTGCACAGTGGCTCCTGGGGACGAATTATGCAAGAAACAACAACAACAACAAACCAAACCAGGAGCGCTTAAGGAAAAAAATGGTAATAAGGTTCATAACACAAACTGCATTGTAAAAACATTCTTCAAAGAGTTTGTATTTTATTCTGCCCGGAAATAATTCGCTAGATTACTGTCTGAGAATAGTAAGTGGATTTTCTTTAGTATGAAGACATCGTGAGCTCTGATATTTAAGAAATCTTACAACTTAAGCCAGTTAAAGTGGGCCAAACAACTTTTCTCTGCAAGTCCTGATTTTGTATTTCATTCTTAAACTCCTTTTTCCCCATCGCTCGACGTCACCCCTCTAGACACAGCGAGCCAAGAATGAATGACGAGAAAATGACACCTGCGGGCTCCCAGGTCTACCAGTCGACTGCTCTCGCAGGGAATTCTCGACATCCAATCGCCCCGGAGGAGACGCGCGGGTGCCCACCTTGCTCGCAGGTGCCCTTGCTGAGCTGGGTGACGGCCTTCTCCCCGCGGCTCTCGGCCCTCAGGCTGGCGGCGCGCAGCTGGCAGCCGCTGGGGTAGGTGGTGCCGTCGCTGCCGCACACCGGGTAGCGGCTCTTGCACACGCACACGCCGCTGCCCGCGGGGCCGCCGGCCGCCGCCCCGGCCTTGCCCTTCCGCCTCTTGCGGCTCTTCACGCACTCCATGCCCGGCGCGCAGTGCCCCCTGCCGGCGCCGCCGCCCCCGCACGGCTCGCCCTCGCCGCGCGCGCACACGGGGCAGCAGCCGCACGCGTCGCGCGTCTCGCCCAGCGGGCAGCCCCGCGGGGGCAGGGGCGGGCAGGCGGCCGGCTCGCAGGGCCCGCAGGCGTCGGAAGAGGAGGAAGAGGAGAGGGGCAGCAGCAGGAGCAGCAGCCCGGCGGCGCCCAGCAGCAGGCTGCGCAGCGGCGGCCGCTCCATCGCGGGGCGCGGCGGCGGCGGCGGCGGCGGGAGCGCGAGTGAGCCGGGGCCGGACGGCGGCGCCTTAAACCCGCGCCCCGCCCGGCCGGGCCGCGGGAACCACACCCCGGGGCGGCGAGAGCGCGGCCGCCCCGCCCGCGCCGCCCATGCCCGGCCTGCGGGGCCCGCGAGCGCTCGGCCGGCGCGGCGGGGTGGGGCGCCCGGCCCCGGCCCTCGGCTGGCCGTCTGCTGGTGCTCCGGCTCAGCCCTTGTCCCCGCTCCCACCCCCAGCCCATCGGAGAGTGTCACCCTCTGGTTTCTCGCCTTTCCCAGGCGGGATATTGGTACTTCCCCACAACCACCAGGACTTTGGGACAACCCAGTGTTCCATGTGTTAAATTCTCCGTGGACACCTGGAAAGTGATTACCCTGCGGCTTGGGAAGCTCTTTGAAGAACAGCCGTTTTAAGACACCCCCACCATGTGCATTTTGTGTGCCCGCTGGCCACAGGCCCTCTGCGATCTTTAGTGCCAGCCCCTCCTTGCCAACGGCTTCTCCTTTTGGAACGTCGTAGCTGCCTGCGCTGCCCCACCCCTCCGTGGCATCTAACGAAACCTTGAGCCTTCTTACTCCAGGTTAGGCCCGAAGTGTGAGCGCCGCAGTGCGCGCCAGAGCTCGGGCGCTGTTTTAAGCTCACTCTGCACAGCATTGAGCCTCTCAGCCCTCCCTAGAGACCAGTATAGCTGCGGGCAGCCTGGGGCCCGCACCTCGGTGAGGCTTTGGAGATAACCCAGCGACTGTCCCTCAGCCTCTCCAGCGTTCTGCTCAGCTGCAAAGCTCCTTTTCGTAGAATATTGGCTCTTCAACCCTCCTATCTGGATCTCCAAGTTTTCATGTTTGAATTGATGATATGACACAGCACCGTGCATTGTTCTGCCTGTCACATTTTAGGTCCTTTGTGTTCTTCTTTCTTAGCGTAAATTTAAGGATTTATAGGATTGCTACCTGAAAGTGAGCTGTCAGTTCACAGTGCCGTCAGTAAGCGCAAAATTGTGAAGAAAGCAAATACCCTACGATCCAGAAAACCTAGCAGTGCTTTTTGGCCTTTCTTTAGCATGTTTTAGTAAAGTGGTGTCTTTTTTTTTTTTTTAAATAAAAAGGTTATATATGTATATATATATATATATATGTTTTTATATATACATGTATATATATATTTTAAGTTGGGCCAATTTTTTTTTCCACTTTGTTGCCCCTGGTGGAGTCCTGTGGTGACCTCCCAGCTCACAGCAACCTCAAACTCTTTGGTTCAAGCTACCCTCTTGCCTCAGCCTCCCAAGTAGCTGGGACTATGGGTGCCCACTGCAATGTGTGGCTGTTTTTTTGTTTTTTAAGAGATGGAAGTCTCACTTTTCCTCAGGCTGGTCTCCAACTCCTGAGCTCAGGGGATCCACCTACGTTGGCCTTCCAAAGTGCTAGGATTACAGGCATGGGCCACAGCACCCAGCTTGGCCATTAATTGATTTTTTAATGTTAAACCACACTTCATTTCTAGGATAATCCACTTGGTCATGATGTATAATTCTTTTTGTATGTTTCCAAACTTTTTTTCTTTTTCTTTCTTCCCTTCCTTCCCCTTCCCCTCCTTCCTCTCCCTTCCTCTCTCCCTCTCTCTCTCTCTCTTTCCTTTCTCACAGTTTCTCTGTTGCCCCAGCTCATTGTAGCCTCAAACTCCTGGGTTTAAGTGATCCTCCTTCCTCGGCCTCCTGAGTAGCTGGGATTACAGACATATGCCACCAAACCTGGCTATTTTTTCTGCTTTTTATAGAGATGGGGTCTTTCTCAAGCTGGTCTCAAACTCCTGGTCTCAAGTGATCCCCAACTTGGCTTCCAGAGTGCTAGGATTACAGGTGTGAGCCACAGCCCCCAGCCCATTCCCTGAATTTGATTTCTACTAATAATTTGTTGAGGATTTTTACATTTATACCTATAGGAGATTAGGCTATAGTTTTCTGCTGATGTCTTTGCCTGTTTTGGTGTCTGTTTTTTGTTTTTTTTTTACACAGAGCCTCAAGCTGTCACCCTGGACAGAGTGCCCTGGCATCACAGCTCACAGCAACCTCCAATTCCTGGGCTCAAGTGAGTCTCTTTGCCTCCACCTTCCAAGTAGCTGGGACTACAGGTGCCCGCCACAACACCCAGCCATTTTTTGGTTGCAGCCGTCATTGTTGTTTGGCAGGCCGGGGGCTGGATTTGAACCCGCCAGCTCAGGTGTACGTGGCTGGCGTCTTAGCCCGTTGAGCCACAGATGTCGAGCCTCTTTGCCTGTTTTGGGATTCAGAGTAATGACCTCATCGAATGAGTTAGGAAGTGTTCTCTTCCATTCTTTGGGAAGAGTTTGTTAAGGGTTGGTATTAATTCTTCAATAAATGTTTGGTAGACTTCATCGGTGAAGCCACCTCATCCTGAGCTTATTTATTTATTTATTTATTTGAGACAGAGCCTCAAGCTGTCGTCCTGGATAGAGTGCTGTGGCATCACAGCTCACAGCAACCTCCAACTCCTGGGCTCAAGCAAGTCTCCTGCCTTTGCCTCCCAAGTAGCTGGGACCACAGGTGCCCGCCACAACGCCTGGCTTTGCAGTTCAGCCGAGGCTGGGTTTGAACCCGCCACCTTCAGTATATTGGACCGGTGCCCTACTCGCTGAGCCACAGGTGCCTCCCGTGTCTATTGTTTTTTGGGTTGTAGTTGTCATTGCTGTTTGGCAGGCCCAGGCTGGATTCGAACCTACCAGCTTTTGTGTATTTGGCTGGTGCTGAGCTACAGGCAGAGTCCCTTATCTTACCTGTTCTTTTTTTTTTTGAGACAGAGCCTCAAGCGGTCACCCTGGGTATAGTGCTGTGCCATCACAGCTCACAGCAACCTCCAACTCCTGGGCTCAAGCGAGTCTCCTGCCTTTGCCTCCCAAGTAGCTGGGACCACAGGCGCCTGCCACAACGCTGGTCATTTTTTTGTTGCAGCCTTTATTGTTGTTTGGTCATTTTTTTGTTGCAGCCGTCATTGTTGTTTGGCAGGCCGGGGGCTGGATTCAAACCCGCCAGCTCAGGTGTACGTGGCTGGTGCCTTAGCCGTTGAGCTACAGGCGCCGAGCCCGAACACTCTTTTTCCGAGACACCCCACAGCTGCCTATGGTGTCCAATGCCTCAACGAGAACAAAACCCAACTGATTCTACTGCCGCTGTGCTCCTGGTGGTCTTTGGCTGACGGCAAGGACACATGAGAGATTTACCCTCCGCTTCCATCTTTTCTGCCCATGTCAGCTCAGTATTCTCATCCCAACCCATGGTGCTCTCCCAAACCCATTGCTGATGGGTCCTGAACCTGCCAAGCACCCTTCGTGGTGGGACATTTGCAAGACTTCTCAGTGAAGCAACTTTGGGGCATCTGTGGGAAACCCACAGCGCTGGGCAGCCTGCCCCAGCTGTGCCCATCACTGCCCTGGCCAGCCGGGGGCAGATGCCAGCCTGCCTCTCCAGCAGATATCTCAGGGGACAATGGCATGCCCGTACCCCTTTCTTGCAAATATCACACATCTCTCGGCTCTTCTTGTCTTTCTGGGACCAGGCACTGGAGGAGAAGAGAAACCTCTGGCTTTCTCTGCTAGGTTCCCATCACCTCCAACCCATTTATATAGCGTGTGGTGATGCAGGATTGGGGTTATGGTGGAAGAACTTTTAGCAACGAAGGAACACTTTGTTCCAATTTTTGGTGGTTCTATTTGAGAATGTGGGGACACAGCACCTACGGTGAGTGGATTTTAAATGTTCTCACCACAAGAAATTAAGCATGTGAAGTAATGCATGTATTAATTCGATTGAGTGAATCATTGTGCAATGCGTGCATAATTCTGGGTTATGGTTCCTAGTGCCATTTTTAGGCAAGGGAAAAGTTCTGTTAACAATCTGATCAGTAGTTACCAATCATTTCTTTTTTCTTTCTTTTTTTTTTTTTTAGATACAGAATCTCACTTTGTCACCCTCAGTAGAGTGCTCTGGAGTCACAGCTCACAGCAACCTCCAACTCCTGGGCTTTGGTGATTCTCTTACCTCAGCTTCCCAAGTAGCTGGGACCACAGGTGCCCAGCTGCCACAATATCTGGCTATTTTTTTTGTTGCAGTTCAGGCAGGGCTGGGTTTGAACCTGCCACCCTCGTTATATGGGACTGGTGCCCTACCCAGTGAGCCACAGGCGCCGCCAAATCTTCACTGTTATTTCGTTTGTCCTTCTCTTCCTCATTCATCACTGTCACCACCATCATCATGATCAGAAAAACACTGTCAGGTGGTGAGGTAGAGGGTGGGACAGCATCCCAGCCCTCATACATGGGGGTAGGGCAAATCGCTTGGACACACTCCAGCTACCAGAAAAAGTCCAGCTTCGTGGAAACAAGGTATATACGTGGAGAAAGAGGGGAAAAACGAGTCTGGAGAGTGTAGACGACAGATGAGCAAGGGCCTTGCCCACATACCCAGGACCTTGGTTCAAACTTTACAGATGTTTAGATGGCAGTGAGCTGCCGAGGGGTGCAGGGGAGAGGCCAGATTAGTGGTGCAGGAGGTCGCTGGAGAAGCAAGAGGGAAGGGTCAGCGTTGGGATGGACTTGAAAGAGGAACGTCATTTCCACAATGCAGGGGCGGCTGTCAGCCTGTTCAGTCCTCCCTGGGGGCTATGGAAAAGCACCCGTACTGGGCAGATGCCACACAGAGGGGTCAAGTCTTGACAAGCTGGTGGACTCAGCCCTGCAGAGATGCTCACCCCAGCAGGTGGAGGGAGGGCCGAATTGCAGCCCACTCACTCCTGGGCGGCCGCCCTTGGGCGGTACGCAAACTGTGTGGTCCTGTGCGTATGGCCTCATGCTAACAGTGTGTCTGGAACAGAATTGCTGCTTAGTTAAAAAATGTTAAAAATCAATGGGCAAAAGGGAAGATTGTTTGGGAGTTACTACTACTAACGACTACTGCTATCTGGGCAAAACTCAGTGAGGGCTTTAGGTCAGTTGTGGAAGTGGGAAAGGAGGCAGAAGCCGTATCACTTGCTGTCTGCACTTTTGAACAAAAGGGGCAGGGTTCAGAATTAGCAGGGGACCACAGGTGAAAACTGAGACAACAGGCACATAGGGTCATCCTAAATAGAGGGGAGGGGATGGAGCAGAGCTCTTAGAGAAGTAGAACTTGCGGGCCTAGAGTAACTGACTCTGGGAGGAAATTAAGGGAAACTTCACTGGTGGCGCCTGTGGCTCAGTGAGTTGGGCGCTGGCCCCATATGCTTAAAAAAAAAAAAAAGGAAAGAAAAGAAACCTCAAAATTTCT
This sequence comes from Arctocebus calabarensis, assembly GCA_963573935.1. Lineage (NCBI taxonomy): Eukaryota > Metazoa > Chordata > Mammalia > Primates > Lorisidae > Arctocebus > Arctocebus calabarensis. The sequence continues at coordinate 10,687 of CAUYON010093074.1, forward strand.
TGTCTGGGAGACTGGGCAAAGGCTGCTGCCACAGCTGCTTTGTGTTGAGGGAAGACAACAAGCTTGATTTTTTTTTTTTGCAGTTTTTTTGGCCAGGGCTGGGTTTGAACCCACCACCTCTGGCATTTGGGGCCGGGGTCCTACTCCTTTGAGTCACAGGTGCCGCCCTTGATTTTGTTCTTGACCAGTCAAGATTGCCCTTTACCAGTCATTTCTGGAGAGGGCCGGGGCTCCCTAGCAATCATGTCACATTGTTTCAGAGACATTGCAGGGCATTTGACTGAGAGACAGTTCTTCTTCTTCTTCTTCTTTTTTTTTTTTTTTAGTAAATATGTTTTTCATATTTCAAGAGACTTGCAGAGGTAGTACAAAGTTCTTATATTATCACTAACAATCCACTAATATCAGCAATTTACATAACAGTAGTATAACGAACAAACCAGCAAATTAAGTACTGCTAAGCAAACTATAGATTTTATTTGAATTTCATTGATGTTTTCCCTTAATGCCTTCTTCTTTGTCGCAGGATCTAATTGAATTGCATTAGTTGTTATGTTTTCCTAGCCTCCGCCAAGCTTTGACAGTTCCTCAATTTTTTATTGCTTTTTGCAATTTTGACACTTTTGATGAGTACTGGTCAGGTATTTTCTCAGAATTTCGAGAGACAGTTCTATATGTCTGTTCTCTCACTATAGGTAAAGTCCCTCAATGATAAAATCTCATCGTGTGAAAAAGGACAGTAATGGGTTTCCTATCAGTATTCTGTATCTACCCTCTTAAAAGAGCTACAGCCTTGGCTTGGTGCCTGTGGCTCAACAGGCTAAGGTGCCAGCCACGTATCCCTGAGCTGGCGGGTTCGAATCCAGCCCGGGCCTGCCGAACAACAATGATGGCTGCAACCAAAAAATGGCCGGTCATTGTGGTGGGCGCCTGTAGTCCCAGCTACTTGGGAGGCAGAGGCAGGAGACTCGCTTGAGCCCAGGAATTAGAGGTTGCTGTGAGCAGTGATGCCATGGCACTCTGTCCAGGGTGACAGCTTGAGGCTCTGTCTCAAAAAACAAACAAAACAAAAACAAAAACAAGAAAGAGCTACAGCCATACAGGGAAATAGCTAATGATATAACTGAAAAGACATTACCAGCCTATACAATTCAATATTAGAGGCTCAGAACGTGAAGGACTCTGTAGAGGTCATTTATAGCTAGGTGACACTGGAGCCTCCTGATCCTGAATCATCAGGGGTGCAGACATATCTGAAGAACCCTTAAAAATCATCAAGGAAGATTTTTTTTGTGTGTGTTGTATTTTGCTCTATTATAATATTTGACCAACCTTTCACATCAGGAAGATTTGAGGTCCCTGAATAGTAGCCAGCTTCCGAATATACAGTCGCAAAGAAAATTTAGACTTGAAGCTCTAATCCTGACTCTCCTGCATATATCACAAGAAGCTGTTAAACTCCAAAGAGCTTCATTTCCTGTCTGAAAATTCATTATCTTACACTTTAACTTTGAATTAGCACAGACTATTACATTTACATTCCCCTATAAAATAAATTAGAGAGCATTTTCTTTTGGTGACGACAAGTAGGGAAAAAAATGTCTCTGGGTGACTCCGTAATTAGGTTTCATCCTTCTTTTGTTATGGAGGAAACGATACGATCATTTGGCAGTAAATGACGCAGTGTCCGATATTAATCTCTCAGCAGCCCCATTCCATAATTCACCTTGGCAAAGTACAAAAATAAAGAAATAAAACGTATCTCCTCATCATTGTAAAAGACTTGGGAGAACAGCAAATCAAGAGGAATAAAATATTTCCAGTGGTTCAGGCACAGATTTAACTGTGAATAAAGCTACCTGCCCATCAAGGGATTTCTTGGGGGGTCTTTGAAAGTTTGTGAGGATGTGTATCCTGAAAGCATTGATCAATCCCTTTTCTTCTGAAGAGATCGGCTGGGATGTTAAGATGTTGAGCAACAGTGTTCCTTTCACTGACATTAAGGCTTTATTTTAAGCTTGTTAAGGTGTTAAGAACAACATCCCTTTCATTGATGCTAAATATTCACTTAAAAAGAAGTGAATATTTATCCTTCCATTTCTCTTCCTCTTTGAGTGTGTAGGAGCCTTCGAAAGCTCTGTCTTCAATGTCAGAAATCCTTTCTTCTGCTTGCTGCATTCTGTTACTGAGGGATTCTACTGAATTTCTCAGATCTTTGAGGGCTGCAACTTCTTGTCTCAATGTGTCAAAATCTTTGGTCATTAGGGAGGGTAGGGTAGGGGGAGGGTGAGGGGAGAGAGGGTAAATGGTGGGATCACACTTATGGTGCAACTTAGAAGGGTACTGGTGAAACCTACTAAATGCAGAATACAAATGTTTTCATGCAATAAACGAGAAAATCCCATGAAGGTTATGTCAAACAGTTGGATGAAAATATTTCAGATTGTATATGAAGCCAGCACATTGTACCCCATGATTGCACTAATGTACACAGCTATGATTTAATGAAAAATAAAAAATAAGAAAGAAATGAGAGGAAAATGACCTGAATCCTTGATATTGATTTAATCACATAAAATGAAAAATAGCAAGCATGCCCCTCCCCATGTTGTAAGCACATAATGTTTAATAAAATTCTTGCTTTGAAAGAGAAATGTTGATGTGTCACAATACAGGAGATCCTGGAAAGCTTGAAGTTCCCCTCGGGTCATTTGCATAGATTCCTGGGCCTTATCCAGGAGTAACGTTTTTTTCGTTGTTCCCCAAGGCTCAAAGGTGAAATTTTTGTCCTTGGGTTACTTAACCTTGGGTCCTTGAAGCCACATGATGCATTGGGTGAGGTGGTGATTGGCATGAATGCCAAAGTCTTTGGTAGCAGGAAGGGTTCCGTGGCTTTACTACAGGAAAAGTGATTTGGGGGTGAGGTATTCAGGAGACGGGAGAGAAGTTACAACATCAAGAGAAAGGAAATATTGTCTTTTTTGCCCTCAGTAAAACCACTAGTTTTCAGTATGTGGCTGCTGGTTTCAGAAAATCATGGGCAGGTTAGTTTAACCCAGGGAGACTTGAGTGGCCTCAGAGGGTCATAAGTAGACCTAACAAAGGTGTCCTGGTGTCCTGTTATCCTGCGGGAGGGTTAGGAGGGGCAGGTGCTGGCGATGGTTCCCCTATAAGCAAACCTCCCAACTCTTCTGACGTCGAAAGGAGGGCACTCCTGAGTCCAGGACATTGGCTCAGTGTGCAAATGTGACACTTTCTGGCTTTGTGCCTTTCAGAAATTGTCTTAATAATCATTTGGGGTGACATTTCTCTATGTAGTTCTATGCCAATACTCTTTACACGCAGAGGCTCATTGGGGTCTGAATAACAGCTACCAGACCAATTCGAACACACACAATTCTTGGTCCGGCAACTGGTCAATTGAGTGAGGTTTCCACCCAGATAGATAGTGTTGGCTTACCACGCCCAGTCTGATAAGAAGAATACACTTCTAAGTATCTCAAGAATGGAAGAAAAAGTATCCAATGTACTCAACCCTACTATGAAGCTAATTTAAATGTCTCAAATGAAGGCTATAACCCAACTATAGCACAAGAATATGGGAAGGGAGGGGAGGGGGGAGGTTGGGGTGGAGGGAGGGTAAT
>CAUYON010093077.1:0-76660 GCA_963573935.1 Arctocebus calabarensis
TTTTTTGAGACAAAGTCTCACTATGTCACCCTCAGTAGAGTGCTCTGGTGTCCTAGCTCACAGCAACCTCAAACTCTTGGGCTTAAACAATTCTCTTGCCTCAGCCTCCCAAATAGCTGGGACTACAGGTGCCCACCACAATACCTGGCTATGTTTTGTTGTTGTTTTTGCAGTTGCCATTGTTGTTTAGCTGGTCCAGGCCAGGTTCAAACCCACCAGCCTCAATGTACCTGCCTGATGTTGTAACCACTGTGCTATGGGCACTGGGCCTGTTACATATTATCTTGTAGCATTTCTTTACACTAGAATGTCAGCTTCCTGTGGATTAGGTCTTTGCCTGTTTTTTTCACTGCTTCTAGGAGAGAACCTAACACAAAGTTGGTGCTCATCAATGTGGGATGAATTAGAACATTCTGTAGTGATAAGAGATGCAGACGTTTGGCAAATTGCTCATGCACACAATTCTCCTTTCTTTCGCTTCTTAGAATTATGTCTTCATGTCTTTTTTTTAATTAAGTTTATTTATTTTTATTTATTTATTCATTTTTGTTGTTGTTGTTGGAGTTTGGCCAGGGCTGGGTTTGAACTCACCACTCTTGCTATATGGAACCAGCACCCTACTCACTGAGCCACAGGCCCTGTCTTCATGTCTTTTTTTTTTTTTTTTTTGAGACAGAGCCTCAAGCTGTCACCCTGGGTAGAGTGTCATGGCATTACAGCTCACAGCAACCTCCAATTCCTGGGCTCAAGCGAGTCTCTTGCCTCCACCTCCCAATAGATGGGATTACAGGTACCCGCCACAACGCCCAGCTATTTTTGGTTGGGTTGCAGCCATCATTGTTGTTTGGCGGGCCCAGGCTGGATTCGAACCCACCAGCTCAGGTGTACATGGCTGACGCCTTAGCCCGCTGAGCCACAGGCGCCAAGCCTGTCTTCATGTCGTGATAGGACACTTGCCATAGACTGGATTCATAGGGGAATATAACTACGTGCATGCAGAACTTGACCTCGGAGTAAGGAGCAGGGAAGTAAGTGGTTTGGGCATCAGTCTGTGCCTCTCCTTAGTTTATTGACATCCTTAAGTGATTAGTTCATTCAGATAGCAAACATTTGTTGTGTACCAGGGCCTGTTCTAGGCATGAGGACTTCAGACCCCACAGTGAACAGACAACAGACAAAGTCTCTGTCATGGTGGAGCTGACATCCTGGTGATGGAGATAAATAATGGCCACTGGCATAATGAGGAATTTAAGCAGTGTATGAGAAGATGATAAGCATATGTGAAAAAAATTTACCAAGGGATGTTTGGCAGGCCAGTTATGTTTTGTTTTGTTTTTTTCCAGTTTTAATGTGGTGGTCAAACAGGCTTAACTGGGATGGTACAATTGAGAAAAGGCTTATAGGAGGTCAGGGAGTGATTTATGCACATATTCAAAGGAAGAATGTTCCAGGTGGAGACACCAACAAATGCAAAGGTCCTGAGGTAATGGGAAAAGAAGCGTCAGGGGAACCATGAGGGGGCTTTGAGTAGAGGATGATCATGTTTTGGCTTACATTCTAAACCAGAGCTCTGTTTAGGTCAAGTTGACGAGATGCTGTGAGACCCACAAGACACATTGAGAAGGCTTTTGAATAGCAAGTATAGGCTTCACCTAAGTTCATCCATCCTGGGTGGGAGTGAGGTCAAGCCAAGGGCTGCCATCAGAAACCTCTGCAGTGGAACCAGAAACTTCTCCCACCAGTTAACCCATTCCCTGCCGGTCCTCATCTTCAGACCACGGACAGCGCCTGCAAGGTTGGGTAGAGGTTCTGTCCGTGGTGCTGAGATTTTGCTTCCTTCCTGGTCAGGGTCAATGCAGCTGTGTGTCGGGAGGAATGGTGGGTCTCAAGTGTGTAAGCTCTGGAAATAGGAGCCATGGTCTGTCAGGCAGGTAGCCCTATGATTCTGTCTCAACTCTTCCTTCAGTCCTCTCATGCTTCCATCACATCCCTCCTGTGAACGTGTCCCAGAACCAGCCCCACTATCGCCCCCACCTCTTCTGTCTCTATCTCCCTCTTGCTCACTCAGTGCCAGCTACACAGACCTCCCCGCTGTTTCTTGAACATAGAAGGCACGTTCCCACCTCGGGGCCTTTGTACTTACCATTCCCTTTCCCTGTGTTCTCCCCACTCCACCTCCACCAGATATTTGCATAGCTCCCTCCCTCCACTCCTTCACCTCCAGTGTTGCCTACTCACAGAAAACTTCCCTGATTACTCTCTTTATTTTTGTTTTTTATTTTTAGACTCTGTCCCTCTTAACCCTTTCCTGTCAAGAAGTGATGGGGGTGGGTCAGGCACAATGGCTCACGCCTGTAATCCTAGCATTCTGGGAGGCCGAGGTGGGTGTATTGCCTGAACTCACAGGTTCAAGACCAGCCTGAGCCAGAGAGAGACCTCATCTCTAAAAATAGCCAGGCATTGTGGTGGGCGCCTGTAGTCCCAGCTACTCGGGAGGCTGAGGCAAGAGAATCGCCTAAGCCCAAGAGTTTGAGGTTGCTGTGAGCTGTGATGCCACGGCACTCTACCAAGGGTGACATGGTTAGACTCTGTCTCAAAGGGAAAAAAAAGAAGTGATAAGGGAAAGGGTTGATCACTCTCTTTATTTTATTTATTTATTTATTTATTTTTTGAGACAGAGCCTCAAGCTGTCACCCTGGATAGAGTGATGTGGCATTATAGCTCACAGCAACCTCCAATTCCTGGGCTCAAGCAAGTCTCCTGCCTCTGCCTCCCAAGTAGCTGGGACTACAGGCACCCACCACAACGCCCAGCCATTTTTTGGTTGCAGCCGTCATTGTTTGGCGGGTCCAGGCTGGATTGCCAGCTCAGGTGTACATGGCTGGTGCCTTAGCCCATTGAGCCACAGGTGCTGAGCCCATACCAGAGATCTTAATTTTTCCTTAAGTCCTTGATCCTAGACTTTGGAATTCAGAATTTTTCAGATTTTTTTTTTTTTGAGACAGAGCCTCAAGCTGTCACCATGGATAGAGTGCTGTGGCAACACAGCTCACAGCAACCTCCAATTCCTGGGCTCAAGCGAGTCTCTTGCCTACACCTCCCAAGTAGCTGGGACTATAGGCACCCGCCACAACGCCCAGCCATTTTGTTGTTGTTGCAGCCATCATTGTTGTTTGGTGGGCCCGGGCTGGATTCGAACCCGCCAGCTCAGATATATGTGGCTGGCGCCTTAGCCTGTTGAGCCACAGGCGCCGAGCCAATTTTTCAGATTTTTTTTTTTTTTTTTTTGGAGACAGAGCCTCAAGCTGTCACCCTGGGTAGAGTGCTGTGGCATCACAGCTCACAGCAACCTCCAATTCCTGGGCTCAAGCGAGTCTCTTGCCTCAGCCTCCCAAGTAGCTGGGACTACAGGCGCCCACCACAACGCCAGGCCATTTTTTGGTTGCAGCCGTCATTGTTGTTTGGCGGGCCCGGGGGCTGGATTCGAACCCGCCAGCTCAGGTGTACGTGGTTGGCACCTTAGCCCGTTGAGCCACAGGCGCTGAGCCCAATTTTTCAGATTTTTGAAAATAATGTGATGCAAATACTATGTGTTTCATAACACCCCTACTGGGGTCTGGTGTTATAACTCCAAATCAAACACTGCAGAAAAATACAAGGAGATTCACATCAAGTGAAATAAGTAAAAGCTATACATATCTTCATGTCAGTTCAGGTTAAGTTTGCTCCACATGAGGTATGAAAGTATTTTAGTTTTCAGACTTCTATGAAATTTGTGAATCTTCATACAGCATGTTTATTTCTTGTATCAAATATTAGAATGTGAGATTGTGCCTGTTCTGTTCACTGCTATAGCCACTGTGCCTGGAAGCAGTTATGGTGTAGTCTGAATGTTTATGTTCCATGTTCAATGCATGCATTGAAATCCTAATCTCCTAGGTGATGATATTGGGAGGGGAGAATTTGGGAGGTGAATTGGACATGAAGGTAGAGTCATTATCAATGGAACTAGTGCCAGTATAAAAGAGGGCCCAGAGAGGTTCTTCACCTTTTTGCCATCTATGAGGAAGTGTGCCTTCACCAGACACCAAATGGGCTGGTGCCTTGATCTTGAACTTCGTGGCCTCCAGAACTATGAGAAATAAATGTCCGTTGTTTATGGTATTTGTTATAGCTTCCTGAACAAAGACAACTTGGCACACAGTAGGTGCTCTGTTAGCGTTTGTCAAATGAATGAGGGGAGAGGAACACAGATGGGGCAGGAGCAAGGGCAGTAGCCAGACCAACTGGCAGGGGGCACTTAAATGTCATCTGTCAGACATAGCAGCCACACCCCCTCCTTTCCTGGTCCCTGGAGGACTCTAGGTAACACATGGCCTGTCTGAAGCCCTCAGAGACATAACTGGAGGGGGATACTGACATAGTTGGGACTCAGCATAACCTTATAATCAGCTTCTCTGTGCTCATCCATGCAGCCAGGTGTTTGGCTTAGTGGTTCCTAATGCCTGTCGGCATGCCCCTTCACTCTCAGGACCCCCAGGCTTTCCTCCCCCTGTGCCCTGTGTCCTCTGAGCCCTGGCTGTGATGAGAAGCAGGTCAGCTGCCTGGGACACACAGGCATGTAAGGCCCCTCATTATGTGTTTGTGTGCCTTAGTAGCTTGAGGGGCTGTCTGCATTTGACAGATGAAGAAATGAGAGCATAGAGAGGTTAATTAACTTTGCTGAGGCCACATAACCAAGGAATGCTGAGCCAGGATTTTAGTCCAAGTGGCTGGTCCCATGGCTTCACATTGCCTCTCCACAATTGCCCTCAGATGCATTGCGACAATACACCCACAACCAGCTTCACAGATATTTAAGCCCCAAGTAAAGTCCTCCACATCCATCACCCAGGGGAGAGAGACAGGTGGCCAAACTTCTGTTACAAACAGGTCTTTATTAAAGATGAGAAGCCAGGTCATTATTAAATTAAAGATGAAGAGGGAGCCGGAAAGGGGGACAGTGTCTCCTCTGTCCACTGCCTTTGGCTGAGCGGCTCAGGTTAAGGGAGCCCCTCTGCTCAACCCATGCCTCCAATAATGGCACATTGGCATGAGGCTGAGGTATAGGGGGCAATGTGAAAAAGGGGAATGTGTGCTAAGAAAAAATCTTTTCCCAAGGCCTAATAAATAACAGAAGGGTTTGGGGTGACCTGGGCACCAGAGAAGGGAGACACAGCACCCTGAACCCCAAAACTGCTGAACTAGGGCAAGCCCTGCTTAAATAGAGAATTTGGAGGGACTAGGTGAAAGGTTGCACACAGGGGAGGGGTTAAGAAGGGAAAGGGTGCCTCAAAGGACCCTGCTATGGGGGAGCCTGCCCCCACCCTCCAGAGGGACTCCTGGATTCCAAGAGAGAACTGGATGGTAAGAATCTCCCCCCTCTCCTTTTCACATGCCTAGACACGGGCGGTCCCCCATTGACTGGAATCATACCCACCCACTCTAGAAACCGTGGAAACCAAAGGCTCCTCCTATTGGCTGTTCAGACACTGAACACTAGCTAGAGTTGCCATCTTGCCCAGGGATTCTAAGAAGTTAGGGATAGGCTCCCATTGGCTGGAACAAACTCCTTTTGGTTAGAATTCTGAGAGCTGGGGACCCTCATTGGCCAGGCAATGGCCAATGTGGTCAGGCTTTGGCCCTTAAAAGGGCAATCTTAGGGGCAAGGGCCCACCCAGCATCTTTGCCCATTGGGATATCCTAAAAGGCAAGACGGGCAGGGGGTCCCCCAAATGTCCTTCCAGCCATCTTCTGATATCTGGGCCTGGCTGGTTTGGGGGCAGGGGACATTGGCACACACATGGCACACGCACACACACGCGTGGCAGGGAAGATGTGGGGACCACGTAGATTCTGGGTGGGGAGTTGGACCTCACAGCAGGTGGTCACGGCTGGCAAACAGGTAAGGGCTAAAGTTGTCCCGGTGGAAGGGGGAGGGATAGAGTCCACTCAGGGTGTACAGGTCCCGCAGCAGGGGTGTAGGCAGCAGCAACTTCCGGCCACGTCCACCACCCCCACATGGTCCCCCAGGTCCAGGGGAAGAAGGCGAGGGGCCCTGGCTGGAGGTCGGTGCTGGCAGGGGCAGGGGCAGTGGCAGGGGTGTTGGTTCAGACCTCAGTCGAGGGCGGGGCACACGGGGTGACGAACACATGGCTGGGGCCCTGGAGGACACGCAGCTGGGGATCAGGTGGCCACGGCGGGTGCAGTTCTGCGGCTCTAGGAGTCAGAGATCAGGGGATCAGAAATTTGAGGGAGGGGCTAGATCTCTGTGGCAGTGGCTGCCCATCTGGAAGTTCCCCCACTTATCCCCCCCACTCCTCCAAGACTCACTGGATGGGGTGAGCCGTGCCGGTGTCGAATGCGGCCTGCAGGCCTCGGGTCCCTGAGACAAAAAGGTAGAAGAAAGAGGCTAGTGGCCCCCTGGGCCCCACCGGCCACAGCCACAAGAGGTTAATCGGGCAGAGAGCCCCATGGAAAAGACAACCATCAGGATTAGCAGTGTCCCCTCAGGAGGGAGAGAGGAATGTACACTTCCATTCTTTGGTGCTGTTCTCCTAAGATGCATATCTACAGGGATGGGTGATTCCTTCCACCTCGCTGAGACCCCCCCACCATCTTCCCTAACTTCCTGCCTCCTTGAGCCCCCTCCACCCACCACCCTCTCCAGCTGGGAGAAGCCCCCGGCCCCCCTTACCTGGGCCACACTTAACTTTTCGAGGGGGCTGTCCATAGTGGGGGCTTGACCCAGGTCCTCCCAGGGGGAGAGCCTCCGACCAGAGGGTGGTCGGCTCTGGAATTTGTGCACAACACAGGTGACCTGAGACAGAGGGAGAAGGGAGTGTTAAGGCTCAGGGTCAGTAACATAGGAGTTTTGTAAATACGTGTATTATCCCTTTTTTTCAGATAAGGAAACTGAGGCTCAGGTTTGGTGCAAGCATTGTTCTTTCTACTTTACTAAGAGGTAGGTACTATTATTTTTTATCCCATAGGGCCCAGACTATGGTGTGGTGAGTAAGGCCAAACTTGTATAGCAGCAGAATTCTATCCTGTAGTTTTATATTATTTTATGTTTTATTTTATTTCTTTTCTTTTACTGTTTTTTGTTTGTTTGTTTTGTTTTGTTTTGTTTAGAGACCGAGTCTCACTTTGTCACCCTTGGTAGAGGGCCATGGCTTCACAGCTCACAGCAACCTCCAGCTCCTAGTCTTAGGCAATTCTCTTGTCTCAACCTCCCGAGTAACTGGGACTACAGGTGCCCACCACAATGCCTGGATATTTTTTTGTTGCAGTTCGGGCAGGGCCGGGTTTGAACCCGCCACCCTTGGTAGATGGAGCCGGCGCCCTACTCACTGAGCCACAGGCACCACCCTATTTTATTTTATTTTTTTGAGACAGAGCCTCAAGCTGTCACCCTGGATAGAGTGCTGTGGTATCACAGCTCACAGCAACCTCCAATTCCTGGGCTCAAGGGTGTTTCCTGCCTCTGCCTCCCAGGCAGCTGGGACTACAGGCGCCCACCACAACGCCTGGCCATTATTTTATTTTATTTTTAAAGATAGGGTCTTGGCCGGGTACAGTGGCTTACGCCTGTAATCCTAACACTCTGGGAGGCGGAGGCAGGTGGGTTCCCTGAGCTCACTGGTTCGAGACCAGCCTGAGCAAGAGTGAGACACCTGTCTCTAAAAATAGCTGGGCATTGTGGCAGGTACCTATAGTCCCAGCTACTTGGGAGGCTTAGGCAAGAGAATTACTGGAGCTCAAGAGTTTGAGGTTGCTGTGAGCTATGATGCTATAGCACCCTACCAAGGGTTATAAAGTAAGACTCTGTCTCAAAAAATAAATAAATAAATAAAGATAGGGTCTCACTTTGTTGCCCAGGCTGGAGTACGGTGGGGGGATCATAGCTCACTGTAGCTTTGAATTCCTGGGTTCAAGCCAAGTGATCCTTCTGCCTTAGCCTCCTGGAATACAGGCATGTGCCACATTGCCCAGCTACTTTTTAAAATTTTTTTGTACAGATGGGATCTTGCTATGTTACCCAGGTTGGCCTTAAACTCCTGACCTCAAATGATCCTCAGCATGGCTAACCCTAACCCAAACCCTCCCAAAGTCCTGGGAACACAGGCATAAGCCACTGCACCTGGCCTGTTCTGAGTACATTATTATTGTTTTATATTAATTTGTATTTGTAAGATGTTTCATTAAAATATTATTTATCTTGGCTTGGTGCCCATAGCATAGTGGTTATGGTGCCAGCCACATACACCAAGGGTTGCAGGTTTGAACCCAGCCTGGACCAGCTAAACAACAATGACAACTGCAACAAAAACAAAACAAAATAAAAACAAAAATGGGCATTTTGGCGGGCGCCTGTAGTCCCAGCTACTTGGGAGGCTGAGGAAAGAGAATCACTTAAGACCAAGAGTTTGAGGTTGTTGTGAGCTATGACACCACAGTACTCCAACAAGTGAGACAAAGTGAGACTGTTTCAAAAAAAAAAAAAAGAGAGAGAGAGAAATTATTTATACTGATTGCTGAGTGTTTTGGCACCCTTTTAAATTTTGCACTCCTCGCAGTGCCTCACCCTGGTCCAAGTATTCCATTTCACAGATGAGAACACCAAGGCAAAGTAAGGTGAAAGGACTGGCCTAAGGGCACATAGAGGTCACACCCTTCACTGTGATATGGTCCTGCCTCTTGGGATAGGGGACTGATAAGGGTCTCCAATGTCAGGATGGCTGGGGAGGGGACTCACCAAAAAGGTGGCAATGGCTGCCCCAGTCAGGAAGCCAGCCAGCACATCGGACCAGTGGTTTCGGTACTCAGCCACACGCACCACACCCACCAGGAATGCTGGACACAGCAGGGCCAGGCAGAGCGAGGGTTTGACCAGACGGGAGCCCTTCACGCGGAACACGAGGGTCACGTACATCTGTGGGAACCGGACGGTTAAGGGACAAGGGGAGGCAATTCCGGGAATCCAAGTGGACTCTGTGTTTACTCTAAGGGGCATGGCCAGTGCCCCAGGGCTGGAAGGTGTAGCCAGGGGCTCCAGGGATGGAGTCATGGACTCCCAGTGGGCTCTGGCAAGAGGTGTGACCACAATGGTAAGGAGAGGGATCAGGGACTGGAAAGGGAAAGTCCCCAGGGATCGAGGTTGTGGCATCCCTTGGGCCCCAACTGTAGGTCAGAGCACCCAAGAGCAGTGGACAAGGTCAGTGTCCTCAGCATGGAGTCACAGATAGGGGGCATCTAGACATGGCTACAGAACCAGAGAGTGAAGTCAGAGCTAACGGGCAGGTCCAGGAGCTTCAGGAGGTAGAGTCCCTGGGCCCCAGTGGATCACTGACAAAAATTAGAAGCATAATCCCAGATGCCAGAAAGAGGAGTGTAAGCAATAGGGGCTATGGCCAGGGAAAAGCAGGGGACAGACCTAGAAGTGCCAACTCAGTCAAGAGCAAGGGGTGTTGCCAGGGCAACAGGGGAGGGAATAAGACCCCCAAGGGGAGGGGCAAGGACTCCAGGGGGCTGAATCAAACCACCTGCAGTCTCCTAGCCAACATCTAGGGCCTGTAGGATGGTGGGGACCTGGCTAAGCTCTAGGGTTTCAGAGTCCAGCCCTCTACAGACAATGTCCTCATCCCATAGGAGAGTCAATAGCCTCCCTTGGTTGTGGCATTAGAAAGTCAGGAGGCGTGGTCAGATGTCAAAGGGGCGGAGTCAAATGGGCCACATTAGACCCAGGCTTGGGGGTGTGGCCAGGATATGAGGGAAGGAGCCAGAGCCCCAATGGAGTAGGCTCCCGCCCTAGGGGCAGTATCACAGCACCTAGTCTAGGCCTGCATCTAGAGAGGCTCCAGTCGTGGTGGGCCCCTTGACTGTGGGCTGCCACCCAATCCATATCCCCATCTCTGACCCTGTACCTCCCGAGGCTCACCGCCGTGTAGGTGACTGCGTAGGCGCAAAGAGCCGCGTCCTTGCAGGGGAAGGCCCGGCGGGCAGCTGCTACAAGGCTGGGGCTGCCAGCACAGGCGCCCTGGTCAGTGACAAAGCGATCGGGGCCTGGCCGGTCTGGTGAGGGCGGCTGGCAGCCCAGGGCCGTGTAGTTGGGACGGCATACTGACAGGAAGTGTGGTGTGGGGTTGCCAGTCACCACCTGCCCTGCATTGGCAAAGATGGTGGTAGTGAAGAGGCCGAAGGAGTAGACCCCTAGGGAATTAGAGAAGAGAGTGAGTTCATGCCTCAGAACCTACTGTCCCCAGCTCTCCTGCTGAGAGCCCCCTCATGGCTCTACCGGGCCCTTATCTCCATCTCCTATGACTGCCATTAAAGCACACTTGGGACCCCCAGTATAGCATAGCCAAAGTCCCCCTTCTTTTGGGGCCACCATAACAGCATTCTAGGCTTCCTCTCCCGGGGACCCTCATTATAGTACATCTGGCCTCTGTCCCTCTGAAATGACCACTATGTCAAGAGTGGGTCCTGGGCCGGGCTTGGTGGCTCACACCTGTAATCTCAGCAGTTGGAAGGCCAAGAAGGATGGATTGCCTGAGCTCACAGGTTCCAGACCAGCTTGAGCCAGAGCAAGACCCTGTCTCTAAAAATAGCCAGGTGTTGTGGTGGGTGCCTGTAGTCCCAGCTACTTAGGAGGCTAAGGCAAGTGAATAGCTAGAGCCCAAGAGTTGGAGGTTGCTGAGAGCTATGAAACCACCACTCTACCAGGGGTAACAAGGTGAGCCTCTGTCTCAACAACAACAACAACAAAAAAGAGTGGATCCTCCCTTGGAACCCTATTATGGACTTTTCAACACCATCATATCAAGATTGGGCCCATGGCTGGCTCGGTCCTGTAACTCAGCTGCTATAGTGCCAGCCACATACACCAGAGCTGGCAGATTTGAATCCAGCTCGGGCCTGCCAAACAACAATGACAACTACAACAAAAAATAGCCAGGCATCGTGGCGGGTGCCTGTAGTCCCAGCTACTTGAGAGGGTGAGGCAAGCAAATTGCTTAAGCCCAAGAGTTTGAGGTTGTGAGCTGTGATGCTACGGCACTCTACCTAGGGCAACAGCCTGAGATTCTGTCTCCAAAAAAAAAAAAACAAAGATTGGGCCCATGGCCTAGGACCTCCTAGGAAAACCTTAAGGGAATCTCTGGGCCTCTTTATAGCTGTCCCCAGACTAGTTATTACTGAATTGATTAGTCTTCTCCTGGGGCCACTAATAAACCCCAACTAGGTCTCCAGCCCTCTGGAGACCATTACAGATAAGCTCTTTGCTACCAGTTGCAGCTGGGACCCCATTTAAAGCATAACTGGAGTCTCATCTCCCTGCCCTGGGGTCCCATTGTTTTTTTTTTTCTTTTCCTGGGTCTGCCTTTTCTGCCTGAGACTCCCTTGTGGAATGTTTGAGCCTTCCATATTGCTGGGTTAGTGCCCATCCATGTCCCTGCAATCTCCATTAGTGAGTCAGTGGGCATGGTAGCAGATGGTGGGAAGCCAAAGGGCACTTTTACAGGTAGTTCTGACCAGAACCCAAGTCTCTCTTTGCCCCCCAGAGCCACCATTGTGGCACTTCTAGGCCCTCTTCCTTCCTGTCCATGACCCTTTTCTCTGCACCAACCACCCCACCACTACCATGGAGCTGACTGTGGATTGCATCTCTCACCCAAGAAGCGGACCAGCCTCCGCAGGGGTGGGCTGAAGCGGCAACAGGCCCCAGACACAATGGTATTCTCCCCAGTGACAGGCATGGATGAAGATGGTGCAGGAAAGAAGGCATGAGCCAGCTCCCCCAGCAGGATCTGCGGGCAAAAGCAAAACAAAAGCAGGGTCCTCCTGACCTTCAAGCCCAGCTCTCTACCCACCTCCACCTAGCCCACTTGCCTCCTGGGATGTCCTCCCCAGAGTCCAACCAAGGGGTCTACCACAGTCTCACCGTGAGTGTGGGCCCAGCAGTGACCAGGGCATAGATGAGTGCAGGAGGTGCTCGGCTGACAGCCTCAGGCCCTGGGTAGGGCTTGGCATAGGTACTGTCATAGCAGAAGAATCCCTGGGTATGCACGGGGAAGGTATCTGTGAACTCCAAGCGGTAAGCCAGCAGGACCACGATGCCCAGCAGCACCGACTGCCACCCAGAGCCATGGTGGGGAAAGAAAAGAGAGGGTCAGGGCCCGAGCTGAGGCCACAAGACAGAGACATAGAGATAGAGTTAGAGAGAGAACCTGGAAGACAGAGAGATAGAGATGTAAAAGGGAGTGAGAGAAGGGTCAGAGCTTGGAAGAAACAAAGAGAGAGATGGAGAGGAGAAAAACAAGAATAGAGGAGAAAAGAGGAGAGAGGAGAGATGGGATTGGGGAGAGAAGGTTAGAATAGGACCAAGACTCAGAGAGAGACAGATAGTGGGTAGTAGAGAAACAGTCCGACAAATAAATAAAGAATAGGAATAGAAGTACTGTCAGCTACCAGGGGTATAACCCCTTCGGTGGACTTTGTACCAAGCCTCTTCCATGAATTATATGTTTTATCTTTATAACAGCCCTGAGAAAGAGGAACTCCAGAGATGCCCATTTGATGAAGGAGGAAACTGAATCTCTGGTGGGTACCTACAGTGCCTAGAGTCCTGCAGTGGATGGGGCAGAGTGGGATTGGAACCCAGAGAGCACCACTTCTGAGTCCAAGCTCCATAACCATTTCTCAAGAGAAAGGGGACATTGACAGAGATCCCAGAGAGGCAGAGAGTGAGGGATCAGGGAGACACAGCAGGACCAGAGCCAGGGAAATGGAAAAATGGATATAGGGAGGGAAACTGAGGTTGGGCAGAGACAGAGAAAGAGACAGGAGGAAGGGCATGTTCCCTTTTGGGAAGGTACTAGGGTTCTTACCTCCACAAAGACAAAGCAGGGAATGATGGAGAAGCTCCTCTTCAGGTGTGGTCTTCCTCCCGCCATAGTGAAACCCAGGCCTGTGGAGGTGGGGAGGGAGTGGGGACTCCAGGACGGGGGCCTAGTGGGAAGCTCAGGTCACATCTGAGAGTCCTCTGGCCACTGGCCTTGAAGACAATAGGAAGCCCTGGCTCCTCCTCCTGAGCCTTTTTGTCCCTGCCCACTGGAGACACCTGCCTCCCCTGACACCACCCCCAGAGTGGTCCTCTTCCTCTGCAGTCTACATAGGAGATTCCAACCCCAAGCCTCTTACCAGGCCTCTGCTTCCTGGGCCTTTAGAAAAGATTCCTCCAGCTTTATGAGAACCCCTCCCCCACTAGTTTTTAGGGGGGAGGGGATTAGGATCTAATCCTCTTTCTCCAGGGGGACCTAGCACCAGCCACTCCTCTAAGTCCCTTCCCCCATGGCCTCCATAGGGGCCCCTCTCCCTGTCCCCAGATTTGGGCTGATAGCCAGGCTCTCCTCCTCTCCCAGCTGCCATCCCTTCCTTCCCCCTCCTCCCATGCTGTCTGCTTCCATGTTCTCCTCTTCCCTCTCCCCAGTCTATCCCCAGCCCCTAGTGCTTCACCCATTCTCACAGCTTAATCTCACCTGTGAAAGTGCCCTATGGCTTCCCACGGTCTGCTGCCACGCCCACAGATTCACAGTCGCTCCTAGTGCCCAGCAGGGCAGGGATGGTCACCCCCATTGTGCAGACGTGGAAACCGAGGCCTGGGCAGGTTAGGATAGGCACAAGGCTTGCTCTGCAGTGTGATGTGTGGTGAGGGTCGCCAGAGGTCCCACATGGCCACAGGGTCACCCACACCAGCACCCACAGGGTGCATAACCCAGCATTAGCCTCCATTCCAGACACTACAGAGACATTACCCCCCCATACACACACACACAATGGTATACTGTCCATCTCAGCATGGAAACTGAGCACCTGATGACTTTCAGGCACTGTGTTGGCTGCTGGCTCCTGGTGTACGAGACAGGCTCACCCATTCAGACAGGTGTCCAAAACACACAAGGTACAGTTGGCACACAGCCTGTCACTGACAACACAAATCAAACAAGTCCTCCCTCCCAAACATACAGTCAGAGGACCACACTGTCAAGCCCCATACAACCCCTCACCCCACCATGGTCAGGGACATATATTCTGCCAACACACTTAATGAGTCACCATAAAGAGAGAGACACAGTGGGGGTAACAAAACTGGTCACAGTGTCACACCCCCAATTATAAGACATTCAAAGAGAGCCACACACACCAAGTCTCTCATCCACACTGACAGTCATAGGAGAGACATGGTGCATCCACAAATACAGCCACATGGCCACAGAAGAGCGTGTAGATGGACCATGATATACACTCACACACAGGGCCACACTGGAAAGGCAGTTGATCACAGCCACACACACACACACACACACCATCAGAGTGAACACACAACAGCGGCCACACAATGACAGTCATTGCACACCACCACAGGGACACCAAGACAGCCACATTCAGTGGTAGTCACACGGCCACCCAACTGCAGCCACATCATAGCCACACAAACACTAACCATCAGAGTGGTGCCCACAACGACAGCCATACAATGACAGTCTCATGCACGCACACACGCAGACTCCTAAAGCTGCACAATCATAGTCACACAATGAGAGCTACACACCACACAGTAACATACAATGACAACCACACAACAGTAACCCACAGCCACCCTCACCCTACCCCCACCCCGTCGCTTGGCTCCTCAAGCCCAGGGTCCCTTCCCCTTCCCCTTCCTCAGCCGCGTCGCGAAGCCCCAGCTTGCCGCGTCCCCTCCCCCTCCCCATGCTGGACCTGAAGGAACCAGACCCGCAGGACCAGAGGACCCACCAACAGAGGGTCGGAAGCCCGGGGGAATGGGGCGCCCCCAAACCCCCCTCACCGGGTCTAGGACACCGCCGCCTCAGCCCCCGCTCAGCCTAGACTGCTCCAGTACGGAAGGGCAGATAGACAGCCGGCAGGGCTGGCGGACGCGGAGAGGGAAACGCGGTCGGCCCAGCCCGGCCGCACCGCGCAGACTCCCAGAAGAAGGGAGGGGCGGAGCCTCCGGGTCGCTTATTTGCATAACACTGTGGGGCGGGGCCTCGTGACAGCCCAATGGCGGTGAGGGGCGGGGCGAGTTAGCACAGATTCCGAGGGACCCTAGAGCGATGGTCAAGAGGAAGGGTCTCGTGGTGGGGGACGCCGAGGGGAAGAGGAAGGCGGGGCTTCAGAGCATGACCGTGGGCCGCGACCCTCACTCCCCCTCTGGGCCTCAGTTTCCCCATTTGGGCAGTGGGGGCCGCGGCTAGATCGCCAGGGCACTCCAGAGAGGATGGCTCTGTGGCCAGTGTGGACGGGCCTCTCTGGTCACTAATATCTGAACAGAATGACTCCTAAGCTTGTCATATATATACTAAATCTGGCCTCAAGCTGCCCCTGATTCTAGGCCCACATATCCGGATTGGCCCCTGGGGTCTCTACACCTTCTTTAACACTGAGGAGTAAATTGGAAGGTGGGGGCGGGGATTCCCAGACGCCGGAGGCAGTAAGACCCACAGTCCAGGGATAGAGGAGGGTCTCAGCTATTTTATTTTCTCTGAGGAAGGATCTTCAGGGAGAGCAGTCCTGGCTGCTCAGGCTGTAGATAGAGAAGATGGGTTAGGGGCTGGCCTGCTCCAGCGAACCCCAGGGCTGCAGATTGGAGCCCCAAGGGACCATATAGTGGGAGTCAAGGGCAGGCTAGGAGGGGAATGGGTGGAGCGGGGGCTGGGGACTATGCACCTGGTGGGAAGGAGCGGCTCTTGCTGAAAGGTGGCTGCAAAAGGTCTTGCTCGGAGTCAGAGTCTGAGTCCCAGGAATGGAGCGGAGAGCTCACATACCACTGCCCCTTGTGGCCTGCAAGAGAAACAGGAATCCAGAATGTGACCCTCCAATATGGGGTCAGGTCCATTTACACCTCAATGATCCTTGACCATGACCTTCATGTCCCGTGAATGTGACCCAAGTGACACCAAATTATGACTCAATGACCCTTAAATTTTACCTCCTTGACTCTGATAAAAGATCCCAATGACCCTGAATGTGATTCCTGGATGAAACCTCAAGTGACTCCCTAATGTGACCTCCAGCAATTCCTTAACCTGACCACAAAGTAAGACCTAACAGATGTGATTCCCAAACAGACCCTCTGACCATGACCTCCATGAGTGAAGCTGAAGAACGACCTCCTACCCCTGAGCAGTGCTCAGCCCCCCTCACCCTTGAGGCTCAAGTCCCTGGGATGGGCCCTGGAGCACATGGTGAGGCTGTCGATGGAGTCCTGCAGCATGTGCACAGCAGCCCTGTGAGATGGGGAGATAGGGAGACCAGGCCCCAGGACATTCCAGACTGCTCAGGGTGGGGACAGCAGGCCCAGAAGTAAAGGGGGGAGGGGTACCAGGCATGAGTCCTGGGAGGAGAGGGTTGTCTGGACTCAGGTGGGCTCCAGGCTCTGGAGATCCATTTGGGAGGAGTGGGTCAGATGAGGGTCATGGGTCAGAAGTCAGACAGGGGGCTGAGCATCACCATATGTCACTCAGTTCCTTCTGGAGTTCATCCTTCCAGCACCCACTGCTTCCTGGCAGCATCTCCTCAGACTCCAGGCAGGTAGGTGTCTCACAACTCTGCTGCTTCATCTTGGTCAGTATCTGGGACCAGGGGAGTGGGGGGAGGGGACAGGGCGGTGGTGAGAGAATGAGAGATCAGTGATAATAATGACAATGATGCAAGGTGCCCAACCCAGTTAAGTACTGTTCAAAAGTACTTAACACGCAGTTAACATAGATAAGATAGGGATGTGTCATTATTATACCCATTATACAAATGGGGCAGCTGTGGCTCAATGACTTGCCCACAGTCACACATCAGTGACTGGTGATCTGGGATTGGAACTCAGGCTCCAATCTGATGGTGAAGGCCGGCAGAGATCCCCATATCTTAGGGATATACGCAGAGTCCCAGTCTTCTCCACTTACCTTTCGGCACTTCACCTGTGTCTTCTGCATCTTCTGGATGTTCACCAGATTCTCTGAAATCTCACCCTCCTGTAGCTCTGTGGAGAAAGGAGGCTCAGGGAGACCAGGGCTGCACAGAAGGACCTCCCCACTCCTGGATGGGGATCCAGGCACTCACGTAGTTTCTT
The DNA here is from genome assembly GCA_963573935.1 of Arctocebus calabarensis. NCBI lineage: Eukaryota > Metazoa > Chordata > Mammalia > Primates > Lorisidae > Arctocebus > Arctocebus calabarensis. Next base: position 17,189 of record CAUYON010093077.1, read on the forward strand.
GTACATGAAGTTCACATCTTCCCTCACCAGCTCCAACTCCTCCCACAGGAACTTCTTGCTGAGGGGACAATACAGCCTAGACCAGTGTACCCTGCCCGGTGGCTCTCACCTTCTTGCCATGTCCCCATCTTTCCAACCAGCCATGCCCTAGGCTCTATCCCCCTCCCCCCAACTCTTTCCCCCCCTGCCCTCTTTCCCCTTCCTACCCCTTCTTTGCATCTGCCACCCCCTTCAGCCCCTTCTCTCTTCCACATCCCAGCCTCCCACCCTCTCTGCCTCTCCCACCCACAATCAACCTTCCATCATCTGGCCTCCATCTTCCCAACTCCTGTGCCCCCACCTCCTGCCTCTAGTGTCCTGTCCCTTGGCCTTCCCAGCCATCCCCAGCTTCCTGATCCTGTGGCCTCAGTCACTATCCCACTTCCAACTTCCTGTCTTTCCTGCCTCTGCCCTCCCAATCTTTATACCCCCATTTCACATCCACACCAGCCATCCATCTCCCCCCAGTCTCCCATTCTAAGCTTTCCACTGCCCCCCCCACCCCGCCTGCTTGCCCAGGTCTCTCCAATTTCCACTGTCCTGCCTCTGGTCCTCCTCTCTGGCCCCCAGGCAACCCTCCTGCCAACACCCACCAGTCCTGGATCTCCTGGGCCAGTAGCTGCAGGCAGCGTGTGGTGCGGATCCGCTGCAGCTCCTCACTGTCACGCAGGGTCTTCTGCAGCCCCTCCAGGCCCTGGGCCAGGGCCCCATACAGCTCCTGCCGACCCTGCTCCATACCCCACCTGGGTCCATCCTTCTCTCCCTTCCGGCCTGTGGGGCTCAGCACCTCTGCAGAAAGGGTGAGACCTTGACTGAGCCCACCTTGAGCACAGATCTGAACCTACCTTGCCCAAAGTTTGGCCTGACCTTGCTTCAGAACTCAGATTCTTCCAACTTCCATTTCCCTGGCCTGACCCATATCCACCATCCCCCAATCTTCGGCCTGACCTTGACCTTCTAGCAGTCCTTACCTTCAAGATGCTGAATCTTGATTTGCTGCAGGCAGCTTTCCTTCTCCAACATTGTCACTGAATGGTTCAGGAACTCAAAAGCCTGATGAGGAAGAGGTCAGTGTTGGAAGGAGAGGGCAAGAGGGGACAGAGATTTCTGGGTGTGGGCCCACAGTAATTCACCTTGGTCTGGGCCTGTAGCTGGCTCTTAAGTGACTCCAGTTCACACCGCAGAAGTTTCTGGGAGTCGGAAACCACCATAATGGATTTAGCTGTAGGCAGAGGTGAGAATGAGCCAGGGCTGGGCCAAGGGAAGGGCAGAAGCCAGCAGAGGCTTAGAGTAAAGATAGGGATAGGAGTTAAGGTACAGAACAGGGTCCAGCTGACACTAGGGCAGAGAGCAGAGAAAGAAACTGGCAAATCTTTTTTACACAGTACTGTTGGGAAGGAACAATCTCACCTTTGACTTTGGAAGAGCTGGCCTCCACAGGCTTCTAGGGAAGGGTAACAAGAGAGGAGTGGAAATTTGTCCCTAGGCTGCCTCCCTGCTCAACCCAGTTTGCAGGGCTGGACAAGACTTGAGTCTACTGAGTTCTGGGTGTCCCAAACCATGAGTGCAGGCAAATCTGCCATGCACATTCACGAACCTCCCCCACACATGCTTAGAAATGCACTTGTGTGGCTTTTCCTATGTGCACTGCTCCTTAACAGCGCAGAGTCTTGGCTGGCTCCTATACAATGCCAGCCCTGTCTCTGGCTTTATCCCCTCCTCCTTAGGGACAAATGACATCAACAATGTCTTCAAGGTATATCAACAGTACTCAACACACAACCATACACAGTTACCGAAACACACAACCACAGACACACAAACACATGACCTCAGACACAGCCATGAAGGCTAACAAGTCATAAGACCTAGTGCACCCACTTGCATGCATCTCAGACACACAAGCAAGGTCAAACCAGAGACAATCACAGGCAAACCTCTACTGATGACATACAACCATGCACATTCCTTCCATTCATTCCTGTAACCATTCATTAAGACGTGTTTATCAAGGGCTTGCTGCTTGCCAGGTGCTGTCCTGGGTGCTGAAAAACACACAGCGTGTGTGTGTGTGTGTGTGTGTGTGTGTGTGTGTTTATTTTCTTAATAAGGTTATCCCTGCCCCACAGGGCCTTCTCTAAGCCCCACATTGGTAGATGGCAGTGTTTTCCTTGATTGATGGGATTTCCTGTGTGTAGAGGTGACCTTAGCTATGCTGTGAAGCCTCTTCAAAAGGTCCTGGTCGTTACAGCGTTCCTTTGGCAGATCCGAGTTGGAAAACGAGGGAGTCCCTTGTGGCTGAGGCCCCGAGCCCCACCCTGTCCTCCAGTCTACACTTCTCACTGTGTCCTCAGAAGCAGCAGGTTCCGCTGTCTCTGTCTCTGAGGTCCTGGACCAGTGAGTTGTATAGTGCAAAGTCTTGTCTGAGGCAGAGCCTGGGGGTGAGGGTTTCATTGAGGGCCAGCCCAGAGCATTTCTTGCATTCCCAGCCCCTCCCAGTCCCCCAGTCCTAGGGCAGCCCCCCAACGAACCCCAGTACTTATCACACTTCCCGTTAGCAGGCAAACACATGGAGGGTGAGGAAGGTGAGGGCAGGTAGGACACAGGGTATTCAGAGTCCCGGGGTACACCGGCCAAAAGAGGGTCACTGCAAATAGAATGGATAGGGGCTGCCTTGAGACCAGCCTCCATGTGCCAATGCCTTTCTGACACCCAACAGTGACCTCAGCACTGGCTCTCCTTTATGGTAGTTGTATGAAAGATGATCCCAGCTCCAGGGGTTGAGCTGGGCAACACAAAAGACTCAGAAGACCCCACGGAAAGAAGGAGTCCTCACAAGAGCTCAAAGAAAAAAAGGAGGGGCCAGGATGGTGGTTCATGCCTGTAATCCTAGCACTCTTGGAGGACAAGGTGGGAACATCTAATGAGGTCAGGCATTTAAGACCAGCCTGAGTTAATCAAGACACCTCCTGTGTTCCCAGCTACTCGGGAGTCTGAGGCAGGAGAATTGCTTGAGCCTAGGAATTTGAGGTTGCCGTGAGCCAGGCTAACACCATGGCACTCTAGCCCAGACAACAGAGCAAGATTCTGTCTTAAGAAAGAAAGAAAGAAAGAAAGAAAGAAAGAAAGAAAGAAAGAAAGAAAGAAAGAAAGAAAGAAAGAAAGAAAGAAAGAAAGGGCGGCACATGTGGCTCCATCAAGTAGGGCGTCGGCCCCATATACCGAAGGTGGCGGGTTCAAACTCAACCTTGGCCGAACTGCAAAAAAAAAGAAAAATAGGCTCAGCACCTGTGGCTCAAAGGGCTAAGGTGCCAGCCATGTACACCTGAGCGGGGGGGGGGGGTTCGAATCCAGTCCTGGTCCACCAAACAACAATGACGGCTGCAACCAAAAAATGGCCGGGTGTTGTGGCAGGCGCCTGTAGTCCCAGCTACTTGGGAGGCGGAGGCAAGAGACTCGCTTGAGCCCAGGAATTGGAGGTTGCTGTGAGCAGTGATGCCTCACCTCTATCCAGGGTGACAGCTAGAGGCTCTGTCTCCAAAAAAAAAAAAAAAAAGAAAGAAAAAGAAAAAGAAAAATAGCCCAGTGTTGTGGCAGGCGCCTGTAGTCCCAGCTACTCGGGAGGCTGAGGCAAGAGAATCGCCTAAGTCCAGGAGCTGGAGGTGCTGTGAGCTGTGTGACATCACGGCACTCTACTGAGGGTGATAAAGTGAAACTCTGTCTCTACAAACAAACAAAAAAAAGAAAGAAAGAAAAAGAAAGAAAGAAAGAGAGGACCTTAACATCAGCTCATAAAGGAAACACATTCCTGGCATGTCCAAAAGCTTGGAGGTGTGGAACCATGTGCTCTGTGCTGGCAAATTTAGGATGGTTCAGGATGCTTTAGCATCAGGAGGTTAGCAAGACAAAACATCTAATTGAGTGCTCAGACACTGAAGGCCAAGCATAGGACTTTTGATCTAGCTCCATAGGTAAATAGGAGCCATAGAGTGTGCAGGAGAGGCAGGCCATACATAGTCAGTCAATAACCTTAGATGAACTGGTAACCAGGGCTGTGCTTTGTCAGGCTGGGAACAGGAAAGAACTCAGTTCTGTGTCTCACATCCATGCCCCCTCTCCCTCCAGTATAGTTAGGGTTAACACAGATGGAGAAATCTAGGGTAAGACTGCTTAGGAAAACTTCTAGGTGAAAGGCACCTTTCCCTAGGTCATACTCAGCCTGTTCCCCAAGCCATCTAGACTTTTCTCTTCTATTGTCCTTGCTGGGCCTTTCACCTAGTGTCCTTCCCCTGGCTCATTCTGCCTGGATGATTCCTAACACATCCTTCAAAACCCTACTCAGCATATCCTCTGTAAAAATCTTCCTTAATCTTGTTGTAGATTCATAGTTTTTGAGCACCTAATTGAGTGTTGGACATCCTTTCAGCATTCACTGAATCTTTGCACCTGTTATTCTTCTGCCTGAAATGTAAGGTTACCAGTTCAAGAGGTACTGCCTCAGGGGGGGTCCTCACTTCCAGAGGCAGTAAAGCATGATGATTAAGCAAGAAGACCCGCAAGTTAGACGGCCTAAATTCATCCCAGACCCTTCCCAGCTGTGTGATATTGAAGAGTTACTGACCCTCTCCATACATCAAGAGTCTCCAACTATATATGAGATGTTATAGTATCCACGTTACTGGATTGTTTTAATTAAGAAAAATAATCCAGGGCGGCACCTGTGTCTCATCTAGCAGGGCGCCGCGCCCATATACCGAAGGTGGCGGGTTCAAACCCTGCCTCGGCCAAAATGCAAAACAGAAAAATAGCCGGGTGTTGTGACGGGCACCTGTAGTCCCAGCTACTCGGGAGGCTGAGGCAAGAGAATCGCCTAAGCCCAGGAGATAGAGGTTGCTGTGAGCTGTGACGCCACAGCACTCTACCGAGGGCGATAAAGTGAGACTCTGTCTCTACAAAAAAAGAAAGAAAGAAAAGAAAAACGATCGGGCTTGGTGGCTCACGCCTGTAATCCCAGTACTTGGGAGGCCGAGGTGGGCGGCTTGCTTGAGCTCATGAGTTCCGTACCAGCCTGAGCCAAAGCAAGACCATGTCTCTAAATATAGCCGGGTGTTTTGATGGGCACCTGTAGTATCAGCTACTCGGGAGGCTGAGGCAAGAGAATTGCTTAAGCCCGAGTTTGAGGTTGCTGTGAGCTATAAGGCTACGGCACTACCAAGGATCACAAAGTGAGACTCTGTCTCAAAAAAAAAAAAAAAAAGCAGAAAAGAAAAATAATCCACGCTAGCGCCTACCATACAGTATTAGGAAGTTCAATGTTCTTGAACGTCACGAGACCCGGGCACCATGGGAGCCCTGGAAGGCTCAGAACGGAAAAGGAGAAGCCTTTCAGGGAGCCAATTGCTGGCAGGTCCCGGTTCTTGCCCCTCCCACCTCAGTTCTTTCTTCCGCAGTCTCTCCAGGGAGTTCTTTGGGGAAGGGGCGGGGTCACCAGCCTCGGCCCCGCCCCCAGGCTGTGACTCGTGCTCCCCACCAGGATCCCTTCCACTCCCACCTACCACATACCACCTATTCATGCTCTCCCAATCAGGGACCGCGAAGCCAGTCCCCAGCTTTAACGCTGAAATTTGATCCCGCGAGGACACCATCGCATTAAAACGCGGAGAGACTAATGGTAGAGTCATAGAGAGGGGTGTGGCCGACATTTTAGCTGCGCCCCCTCCTTGGTAGCCGAAGGCCTCATTGGTGCCTTCCAGCTTCCGCCCCTCTTAGGAGCTGCGGCGTAATGGGATAAAAGACAGATGGGGGAGGATTCCAGGCGGATTTCTGCTAATCGATTAGTCCTATCTAAGAGGGAGGTACAGAAGGCGGCAACTCTATGCTCCGATTGATTTAGAGCTCAGTTGGGAGGCGGGACAATTTCTTGGTTTGCAGAGGGTGGGACCTACCAGGGGAAGAGGCGGAGGTGAACCGTGGGAGTGAGGTAACGATCTTATCTGGTCTGGCCCCGTGCCTCTGATCTCAGATTCTGGGTGCTGCTCGTGGAGTTCCAGGTTCCCGACGGAGGGGTCTGTGTCCTCGGGATGAGATTTGGGGTAGTATTAGATGGGGTCTCCGAGGTGCTTTGGGGAACTTCATATGATATTTGGGATCCTCTTATGAGAGGAGAGATCTTAGCTGTTAGAACCTGGGTTGATCTTTGGAGTCAGCAGGGTGATCTCTGAATGCTGTAGGCTTGAGCTTCTGAAGCTGACCTTTGAGGGTTTCTGAGATGGATGTTGGGGTCCAGAGATCCTGAGATTTTGAGGGCTGACATTTGGAGACAAAGGGTTAGGGGTTGTCACAGGACTGCCTTGAGTCTTTCTCACTGTCATTTCTGGGCTACTTTCCCTGGATCTCTACTGAATTGAGTCACAAGGTCTGAAGGCCACAGGGCAAAGGTAAGTCTCTGAGCCACCGGATGCCTCCTTCCCAGGGCTGCGAGATGGAGGAAGGCGGGAACTCGGGAGGCCTGATTAAGATGGTCCACCTACTGGTTTTGTCAGGTGCCTGGGGCATGCAAATATGGGTGACCTTCGTCTCAGGTAGGGACCCTTGCCTTTGATGTCATGAGTACCAGTGGTGGGGACAGAAGTGGGAGGGGGAAATGGAAATATCCTAACAGGCTTGTGGCCCCCTTACCCCACAGGCTTCCTGCTTTTCCGAGGCCTTCCCCGACATACCTTTGGCCTAGTGCAAAGCAAACTCTTCCCTTTCTACTTTCACACGTCCATGGGCTGTGCCTTCATCAACTTCTGCATCTTGGCTTCACAGCATGCCTGGGCTCAGCTCACATTCTGGGAGGCCAGCCAGGTATGCAGGCTTGGGACCATTACTCTCTGAAGACTTGTTTTTAGGACCCTAACTGTAGGACCTCCAATGGTTGTACCTTTTTGAGAGAAAATAAAGTCCCCATTCTTCCTGTTGGATACAAAGCTGGGCTCTGGATACCTTTGAGCAGTGCACAGCCTGCACAACTGTCTCCATCAGCCCACTCTCTGCCCCAGAGTCCATCTGTTGACTTCTACTCCCCCTCCTTCCCCTGGCTGGGCCTGCCATCATGCTGTGGTGACTCAGCTGGGCTGGGGCACTGACCCCAAGCTCATTGTTTCAAAACCAGCCTGACTTGGAATTTTCAGTTTCCTATCCCTATCTACACATTTCTCCAGCCACAAGGTAAGGCACCATCTCTGTATCTCAGATTTCTCTACCCTGCCTGCCTCCTGCCCCCATTGTGTTCCTCAGATATGGGCAGGTGAGGCCTGGCAGGTGTTTTGAGAATAATTTTACAGAGACAGGAAAGGATTATGAATAACTGGAACTTGACAGACTTTTTATTTCCTTTCTCTGTGGGCCCAGTGTCAGTTTCTGTGGTCTGAGCTGGGGCCGCAGAGGAAAGAGACTCTGCTCTGTGGATTTTCAGCCTGCATATCAGAGGAGAGGAGCTCTGGGGATTTGGGGTGGATAGAGATGAAAATGGAATCTTTCCTTAGGAACTGCCAGTTTCAGGGTACAAGAGCCGGAGCTCTGCTTTGGAGACCTCAGTCTGGGCTTTGGGAAAGAGAGGGAGGCTGACTTTATCCAGTACTGTCCTGCATCCAACTCTAGTCTGGGAAGATGTACAAGGGCCCTCCCTAGGGCCCCTGCTACCTTCCAGACATGGCTCACTTTGTCCTCCTGCCGTCCCTGCCAGCTCTGTCTACTGTTCCTGAGCCTTATGCTGGCCACTATCAACGCCCGCTGGCTGGAGCCCTGCACCACAGCTGCTATGTGGGCCCTGCAGACTGTGGAGAAGGAGCGGGGCCTGGGCAGGGAGGTGGCAGGCAGCCACCAGGGCCCTGACCCTTACCGCCAGCTACAGGAGAAGGACCCCAAATACAATGCCCTCCGCCAGAATTTCTTCCGCTATCATGGCATTTCCTCCCTTTGCAATCTGGGCTGTCTCCTTAGCAATGGGTTCTGTCTTGCCAGTCTTGCTCTAAGCCTTAGGAGCCTCTAGCATGGACCCTGAATGTCAATAAATGCTTCTTTGGAAATGGCTGCTGTACTTTTTCTCCACCGCTATGAGAAGCAGGGGGAGGGGAGGGAAGGGTAGAGAGGAGGGCCTCAGTTTACCCCTTCACAAAGCATAATGATTTAGAGTGTTAGCCATTATAGCCCTTAAGCCTCTCCTATAATGGTGTCTATTTATTTATTTATTTATTTTGAGACAGAGTCTCACTATGTTGCCCTCAGTAGAGTTCTGTGAAGTCACAGCTCACAGCAACCTCAAATTCTTGGGCTTAAGTGATTCTCTTGCCTCAGCCTCCCACGTAGCTAGGACTACAGGCACACGCCACAACGCCCAGCTATTTTTTGTTGCAGTTGTCATTGTTTAGCTGGCCCTGGTCAGGTTTGAACCCTCCAGCCTTGGTGTATGTGTCTGGAGCCATAACCACTGTGCTACGGGCACCAAGTCAATGGTGCCCATTTATAGAGCACCTGCTATATACCAGACATAGTGCTAACTACTGTACATACTATGTGTTATTGTTATTGTAACCATGTTGGGCTTTTTTTGGGGGGGGGCAAGATGGGGTCTCATTTTGTTGCCCCTGGTAGTGTGCTCTGGCATCATGGCTCACAGCAACCTCTAACTCTTGAGCTTAAGACCTCTTGCCTCAGCCTCCTGAGTAGCTGGGACCACAACATCCAGCTGTTTTTAGAGATGGGATCTCCCTCTAGCTTAGGCTGGTTTGTAACCTGTGAACTCAGGCTATCTCCCCACCGCAGCCTCTCAAAGTGCTGGGATTACAGGCATGAGCCACTGCGTCTGACCTGTAAGCATTGTTGTGACAGTCACTGGAGGTGACCATGTGACTTAAATTAGCCAATGAAATGTGAGTAGAGTCTGCATGTGTCACTTGTCCTTGGAAGTAAATAATTTGTTATGTTTTCCCTTCACCGCCACAATAATCATGAGAAGTTTGAGCAGATGGATCTATGGGGTCATTGGGTCTGCTTGTTACTAAGCTTAACTCAGTCCTTCCTAACTAATACACTTCATCTCATTTCATCCACACGGCAGTCCATGGAGGGAGCTACTGTTGTTCCCATGAGGCAATGAGGGCACAGAGAATTTCAGCTTAACTCATAACTACAGACCCTTTCCAAGGCCAGGCACAGTGGCTCACACCTGTAATCCTAGCACTCTGGGAGGCAGAGGCAGGTGGATTGCTTGGGCTAACAAGTTCAAGACCAGCCTGAGCAAGAGCAAGACCTCGTCTCTAAAAATAGCCGGTGTCATGGTGGGTACCTGTAGTCCCAGCTACTGGGGAGGCTGAGGCAAGTGAATGTCTTGAATCTAAGAGTTTGAGGTTGCTGTGAGCTATGATGCCACAACACTCTACCCAGGACAACAAAGTGGAACTCTGTCTCAAAAAATAATAATAAACAAACAAATAAATGTTTATTAGAAAAAAACAAAACTACAAACCCTTTCCTGCTCGCTTAAAGATAACTCTGGGATCTCAGGTGGGCCTGGTTGCCAAATGTCCTTACCATGTGGCTTATAGTGTATGACTGTCCACTCCCTCTTTTTGTCACCTAGGAGTGCAATGGCAGGATCATGGCTCAGTGCAGACTTTAACTCCTGGGCTCAAGCAATCCTCCTGGTTCAGCCAGCCAAGTAAGTTGGGACTACAGGCATGTGCCACTACGTCTTGCTATTTATTCCTGTTTTTTTGCAGAAAGAGAAGGGTCTTGCTGTGTTGCCCAGGCTGATCTCAAACTTCTGGACTCAATTGATCATCCTACCTTGGCCTCCCAGAATGCTGGGATTACAAGTGTGAGTCAACAACGCTCAGTCAGACCTGCGACTTTCTGAGCTTTGAATTCCAAGAGCCCTTAAGGATATTTAGCAAAGGTGTCCAGCCCACTTTAGGGCCAGTCACTGCACTTTACAAATGCTAACTAAAGGTCAGGTGCAGAGGCTCACGCCTGTAATCCTAGCACGCTGAGAGGCTAAGACAGGTGGATTGCCCAGAGTTTACTGGTTGAAGACCAACCTTAGCCAGATCTAGACCTTATCTCTAAAAAAAAAAAAAAAAAAAATAGCCGGGCGTTGTGGCGGGTGCTTGTAGTCCCACCTATTTGGGAGGCTGTGGCAAGAGAATCTCTTAAACCCAAGAGTTTGAGGTTCCTGTGAGCTATGACACCACCTCACTCTACCGAGAGCGACAAAGTGAGACTCTGACTCAAAAAAAAAAAAAAGAAAAAGAAAAAAGAAAGAGCGGCCCCTGTGGCTCAAAGGAGTAGGGCGCCGGCCCCAATTGCTGGAGGTGGCGGTTTCAAGCCCAGCCCCGGCCAAAAACTACAAAAAAAAAAAAAAAAAAAAATGGACCTGGGACTAGAACCCACATCCAGAGTCCGCGCTCTTAACTACCGTGTGTTTGCTAGAAGCTCTGTTTGCATAGCTGGGGAAAATGAGATGTTTACTGCTGGGGGCGGGTTCTATATGCGCATAGCAGCTTCCAGCCCCTCCTGCGGCCTACCAGTTCGTCCCCAGGCTTGGCCCTGCCCCGCCCCGCCCCGTTCCCCAGAACTGCTCCTCCCCCGCCGCCTGGGCGGAGCTCGAGCGGAATCCGGGTGGCTCCGGGCGGCGGCGGCAGCGGCTGTGGGACCGGGGTCGCTGCCAGGGCCAGACCGCAGCAAATTCGGAGGCCGAACCCTGGTGGGTGGCGCCCCACACACACACGAGGTGACCCCATGGGAGGGAGCGCACCCCTCACTGTTTCTCCGTGTTGGAGCCGGTCGGAGGGGAAAGGGAGTGGGGGGGGGGTTGGGGGGCTGGAGAACAAAGGCGGAGTTCCGGGAGACGCCTCTGCTCTCGCCCCCACCCAGCTAGGCTCATTGGGGAGCTCTATTGGGGTGCGGGCCGGGCAGGGAGCCCAGCTGGGGACGGGCGATTGGACCATATGGTGATGGGGGAGCGCCCCTGCACCGGCTGGGGTGCCCCAAATCCACTGAGGGGGACCAAGTCTAGAACTCCGGGGCGGGGTTTGAGGGAGGGTCGGCAGACGGTCAGGAAGAGATGGGAGAGACTGACAGGTGGGCTGAGGCCGGGGGTGAGGTGGAGGCCCCAGCTTGGCGGCCCCGCTCAGCATGGTGAAAGGTTTCCTGCCACTTCTCTTCTCCTCAAACTCGTTCTCCCAGAACACGGGGTGGAGCCGTTGGAGTCCTCGTTTAAAATGGAAAAAAATCCCAAAGGCAGTTGAGAAATAGCTTTGCCAGGGCTTCTTCCCCGCGTGCCTTCCATTGATCCAAGGGTAAGGAACCTGTGCTTTCTGATTTCAAGATCGTTCTTTCTTAAGCATCAAAGGAGACACAAAAAGCATCTTTCTCTGCTGCACTCCTTTCAATATAAAAGAATTTCTTTTGTAAAATTTGAATTCAATCAAAAGGCCACATTTAAGGACTTAGAAGGCCACACAGGTTCCCCACCCCAGCAGCCTTAAGACAGCTGGGGAAACTGAGGGAGGGGATGAGAGTTGAGGGAGCACCCTAGACCCAGATGAAACTGAATTTGGAGTGTGGGTGGATGCCAGCAGCCCAGTCCAGTGGGATAGCTTATCTGGAAGGGAAGAAACAGGGGTGGGGGTGGGGATGCTGGTGGTGGGGTTATGGGAATTAGGTGGCTGGCATGGTTTCCTTGGATGTGAGGGCTCTCATTCCTGCCTTTGTGACCTGGGGCTTGGGCTGGGGTGAGTCAGCCTTGGTCAGACAGAGACAGACCCAGCCCCTTTGACAAACAGAAAATGGCTGTACCTGTTGTGGGGGGTATTACTGGGCTTTAAACATGGACCACACCAGAAACTGCTCCCTGAGGCTCAGGGAAGGGGTTAAACTCAGCTTGGGTTGGGGCAGTACAGGCACTCCAGTGGCTGACACCTGCCAAAGTCAACACCCAGGCCCTGGGGGAGGGGGCTCTTTCTACCTGGCAATCCCCCCCTGCTCACACATGGGCTATACCAGCTGGACAATGGGGCAAAGTCCACACCTGCAACTTCTTCCCCGTTTCTCTGCAGCCAGAGGAGGCACTCTGCATTTGAACCCTTCATAAGACTGCAAGGGGCTTCCCTGCTTCCCGTCCCCCGTCCTAATAGAAACTCAAATTTGCCAGAGGGTGTGAAGATTAAACAGTATTCACATTGATTGAGCACCAACTGTATGCCAGGCACTATCTTATGACTGTTATGTGTGTTAATAACTTCCCACTGGAAGGAATGTGACTGTGTGCCCAAAGGGTGGGCTTTCTCCTGTCTTATTCAGAGCTGTGTCTCCTTGGAGAACAGGGCTTGGCAGAGCAGACACTCAAAAGTTTTGTTGAATGAATAAAGAAACTCATTTTAGCCTCATATCCAAACACCCGTTCAGGAAGAGACTATGAAAAACATCTGATTTTTCAGAAGAGGACATCGAGGTCCAGCAAGAGCAAGTGATGGCATCCAGGATCATCTGGTTTCCAAGTGGCAGAGGAGTGGTTTGAACCCGGGCCTGGTGTATAGGCACTGCGGGTGTTACTAGTGTTTTATTCCCCTACAGGGCTCTAAGAATTTCAGGTCTCCCCCCTAAGGAGATTCCTTCCAAGATGGCATCAGCTGGAGACCCAGCTGCAGGCCCACGGGATGCAGCAGACCAGAACTTCGACTACATGTTCAAACTACTCCTCATTGGCAACAGTAGTGTGGGCAAGACGTCCTTTCTCTTCCGCTATGCTGACGACTCCTTCACACCTGCCTTTGTCAGCACTGTGGGCATTGACTTCAAGGTCAAGACTGTCTACCGCCATGACAAAAGGATCAAGCTGCAGATCTGGGTGGGCCAGGCGGCAGCCTATGGCGAGTGATTGGTTGGGGGGGAGGTCCTCCAGGGAAGTTCATTGGAGGTTCCTGGGTGAGGGACACAGCCCAGAGTTAAGTTGGGTTGGGGGAGGATTAAAGAGTGGGGGGAGGGTGTTATCTACAAGTTGAATTCATCAGGATGAAGAGACATGGCCTGCCCTGAGGGCTCTATTCCTTGGAGTCAGAGCAGGAAGAGAGACCCTAGGAACTAAGTACTAGCTCAAGGCATGGGGAAAAGGTTTGGGTACCAAACCTCAGTGGTGAGCCCAGGGGCCCTCCCCTTCTTTAACACTCCTCCCCCTCCTTCAAACCAGCTACAGGCAGCAATTATCATGGTAATAAGAGCACTAAGGTATCCTGTCAAACTGGCATCCTCTGATGCAGGTGGCTCTTATTGTGGTCATCAAGTTGGCTCTTGGAGATGAGAGGGACCCATCAGTCTATGAGAGGTCGCTGACCCCTCAGACTTGGGAACCCTCAAGGGCCTGGCCGTATCTGCTCCCCATTGGACAAAGGGGCAGAGGTCTCTTAAAAATGAGTCCATGTGGCTCAGCGCCTGTAACACAGTGATTATAGCACCAGCCACATACACTGAGGGTGGCGGGTTCGAACCCAGCCTGGGCCAGCTAAACAAGCGCAACAAAAAAATAGCCCAGTGTTGTGGCTGGTGTCTGTAGTCCCAGCTACTCTGGAGGCTGAGGCAGGAGAATTGCTTAAGCCCAAGAGTTGGAGGTTGCTATGAGCTGTGATGCCACAGTAAGACTGTCTCAAAAAAAAAAAAAAAAAAAAAAGGAATCCATGCGTCCAATCAAACTGGGACTGTGAACTTAGGGTGGTACCACTTTCGTACAGGTAGAGCCCTCCAGGGGTGGGGTAGAGAACTGGGTAGTTTCTAGCCACCTGACACTGAGGTGTTTGCCCAGGACACAGCGGGTCAGGAGCGCTACCGTACAATCACCACAGCCTACTACCGAGGAGCCATGGGCTTCCTGCTTATGTATGATGTTGCCAATCAGGAGTCCTTTACGGCTGTGCAAGACTGGTGAGTACCTGCTGATGCTGACCCCCTGCCTTCTAGCCCCTGGTGTATGGCTCACAGCTGGCAATTCCACAGGGCTACGCAGATCAAGACCTACTCCTGGGACAATGCCCAGGTCATCCTCGTGGGGAACAAGTGTGACCTAGAAGATGAGCGTGTTGTGCCTGCTGAGGATGGCCAGAGGCTCGCCGATGACCTTGGTTAGTGCATAGTCTGGGACACAGGCCCGGGGTCTCCCCACCTTCTACCTTTTGAGTCTTTCTTTCTTTCTTTCTTTTTTTTTTTTTTTTTTGAGACAAAGCCTCAAGCTGTTGCCCTGAGTAAAGTGCTATGGCATCACAGCTCACAGCAACCTCCAACTCCCGGGCTCAAGTGATTTTCCTGCCTCAGCCTCCCAAGTAGCTGGGACTATAGACACCCACCACAATGTCTGGCTGTTTTTTGGTTGTAGTTGTCATTGCTGTTTGGCAGGCCTGGGCTGGATTCGACCCCGCCAGCTCTGGTGTATGTGACTGGCACCTTCGCCACTTGAGCTACAAGCGCCAGCCTACCTTTTGAGTCTTTACCCAGAAAAATACACATACATGTACCACCTCCCCTATTTAATTTCAAGGGATCCATCCATGGGAATTTTCTCTGCCTCACTGCTTATGCTCTGTGAAACCAGCAAAACTGTTTCTTGAATTCTCCTACAGACTTCCTACAATGTGTGAAGTGTATAGTGTAGACCAAGTTGTAGCACTGTTAGTAGGAATCATACCTTAGAATCCCACCCAATGTCTTACATTGAGGAACCAACAGGACATAAAGTATCTTCATGTGTTTGCCTACTATACAGCTGTGAAGAAGGATGAGGGATGTTCTGATATGGCAAGATCTTTGGGATATGTGGAAAAATCAAATTGCAGAATAGTGGGTATGGCTGCTTCCTTTAGCTAGGGTTTGGCAAACCTATGCTTTTTTTTTTTTTAAAGACAGTCTTATTTTGTCGCCCTTGGTAGAGTGACATGGTGTCAGCTCATAGCAACTTCAAACTCCTGGACTTAAATGATTCTCTTGTCTCAGCCTCCCAATTAGCTAAGACTTACAGGTGCCTGCCACAACATGCAGCTATTATTATTTTTTTTTTAGAGACAGGTCTCACTCTTGCTCAGACTGGTATTGAACTTGTGAGCTCAGGCAATCCACCCACCTCGGCCTCCCAAATGCTGGAATTATAGGCGTGAACTACCACGCTTAGCCAAACCTATGCTTTTTTTTTTTGTGCAGTTTTTTGGCCGGGGCTGGGTTTGAACCAGCTACCTCCGGCATTTGTGGCTGGCGCCCTACTCCTTTGAGCCACAGGTGCTGCCCCAAACCTATGCTTTTAAAAATTTATTATTTTATGCTTTTTAGAGATGGAGTCTCACTCTTATCACCCAGGCTGGAGTGCAGTCTTGTGATCATAGCTCACTGTAGACTTGAACTCCTAGGGTAGAGTCATGCTTCTGCCTTAGTTTCCTAAGTAGCTAGGACTACAGGTGTGCTATGTTGCCCAGGGAGGCTTCAAACTCCTGAGCTTAAAGATCCAGAAAGGATCTATATATTGCTGAATATAGGCATGAACCGCCAATCCCAGCTCAGCAAACCTTTTTCTTTTTAATGAGACAGAGTCTCATTCAGTCACCCTGGGGTTGAGTGCTGTGGCATCATAGCTTACAGCAACCTCAAGCGATCCTCCTGCCTCAGCCTCTTGAGTAGCTGAGACTACAGGTACCCGACACAGTACCCAGATAAGCTTTCTATTTTTAGCTTGTTTAGGCTAGTCTCAAACTGCTGAGCTCAAGCAATCCAGCTGCCTTGGCCTCCCAGAGTGCCAGGGTTACAAGTGTGAGTTACCGTTCCTGGCATTTTTTTTTTATTTTTTTGATTTTTTAATTTTTTTTTGTAGAGACAGAGTCTCACTTTATCGCCCTGGGTAGAGTGCTGTGGCGTCACACTTCTCACAGCAACCTCCAGCTCTTGGGCTTAAGCGATTCTCTTGCCTCAGCCTCCCTAGTAGCTGGGACTACAGGCGCCCGCCACAGCGCCCGGCTATGAGTTAATGATTTTTAACTATGCCAATAAGACTTTGCATTTGCCCTTAATTATGTAGTCTTGTTGATACAAATCAGTTGTCCTAGTATATGATCATTAGAAGCTCAGAGTCGGGCAGAGGCTTTGAATTCTAGCTGTGCTACTGACCAGATGTGTGACTCTGGGAAGTCATTTAGCTTTGCTGAACCTCCCATTTGCTCACCTGTAAAGATGTAATAATGATGATGATGATACCAACACCTGCTTCATGAGCTACTTGAGATGATTAACTGAAATAATATTTGGTAAGTATTAATACTTAACACAGTGACTAAGACATAATAAGTCGTATAAATATTGTTGCTTCTGATGTTGTCATTTTTAATCTCCTTTCTTTTATTCAATGTAAAAATGTAAATTATGTCCCATGTCTGTTATAAAGATTAAATGAGTTAATGTATCTAAAACAGTGTGTGTCTCTAGTACATCAATGGTGCCAAGTAAGGTGTAGTTACTACTACCATTCTTTAATTCGTCTGTCTGTCCAACCGTCTATCCATCTCTCCATCCAGTGTTTTTGAGGGTCTCCTGTGTGATGGAGATTGGCATGTCTCTAAAGTGAAAAATATTGCTATTAGTCTTTGAATAGCTAGACTGATCATAAGAAATGCCTTATTTGAGTGTAGCACGTTACCATCCATAGTTTTCTCATATTTTATTTCATTAGGTGCTGTCTGAAGCACTTTGCTATAGTTATGAATTTCTATTAATATTGATTGATGTAGATGACGAAAATGAGTAACAGAGAGGCTATGATACATCCTACTTGTTTATGTAACTAGTCAAAGAGCCGACAAATTATTTCTGTAAATAGCCTGGTAATAAATATTTTCGCTTTGTGCAACCTGATCTCTGTTGTAGCTACTTTGCCATAAAATCACAAAGGCAGCCATGGACGATAGGCACACAAATGTGTGTGGTTAGATTCCAGTGAAACTTTTTTTGCAAAGGTGGGGAGTGGGCTGGCCCTGTGGGATTTCTGAAGCAGTCGGTGGCAAAGCAGTTCTCGACCACAGATGTCTGCCTCCTAGCTTAGGCTTCTGAAGGTGCTGCTTGGGCTATTTCAGCACAGTTGTCAGGCAGAGTACACCAGGGTATGTCTCTGCAGGTTCATCTAAGTGATTATCTAGCCCTGTTTCTACATCTGTCCCGCTTCTTGGTCACCAAGACATATTCTATCAAATACCTGGCAAAAATCCAGATTTACTTTGCCTCTCAGTCCTCTTACTTTTATCCAAAAAGAAATGAAAGAGACTTTCTTTTCGAAATCAAGCGTGTAGTGATCATTGATTTCTCTTCTCTGTGGTCAATTTCTTTTCATTGCAATCTAAGTGTTTTTGAGCAGAAGGATCAGCCTAAAAACGGATTTGTAAATTCTAAATACAGCTTTTTCCTTTTGATTTTGAAAAGAAAAACAGAAAAAATCCAAAAATAGTCTTTTAAAAAAAAGAAGGAAGAAAAACCACCACATTGTCCTGCTTTCAATCAGGGGCCCCTCTGAGTCATCCTGATTCCCCAAAGATTGCCAACAATGTTTCCACAGTCACATCTGAAGTCTTTTCATTACCCTGGGGTGTAATTTATTGCTGAGACTTGGATTTATGCAAAGCAGCTTGCTGACCTCTCTTGGGGTCTCCTCACTTATCTTGGGCTTCATGTTTTCCTCTTCTTTTCATCATGGAGATCATTTGCCTTGATAGCAAAGGTGGAAGCAATATAGGAGTTGAATGGTTCTGCTTTCTCTCCAACTTCTATTTGCATTACATCATCTGCTTCAAGCAATAAGTCAATCCCACCCTCGTTCTCATCTGGCTCTAAACACAACCTTAACCTAACACTCCTTGTAGATTTCATCAGATTTTGTAAGCCATGGCATATCCTGGGCTTTTTGTCACTGTTTGCACAGATTTATGCTTCTCTCTATTACTTGATTATTTTCTTTTCCTCCATATAGTATATGTAAGCTTATAGTTCTTACATAAGCACAGAACCAAAATAAATTTACAAATTCAAAACTATGAAACCAATAAAATTCAAATGTATGACAGAGATTTAATGTGAGAGCTGGTGCTATTTTGGCCAAGACATTTACTAGACTTATTTGCAAGTTGATTTTTTGTTGTTGTTGCTGCAGTTTGGCTGGGGTTGGGCTCAAATCTGCCACTCTTAGTATATGGGGCTTGTGACCTACTCACTGAGCCACAGGTGCCACCCCAAGTTGAATGTTTTTTAATGGTCTTTCCTACTAGGGGTGGGTTCTTTGGGTCTCATGTATAAGTCTTTTGAAGATGATCACCCAATTATTTTTCCAATGTTCAACACGTGAAGCTACAAGCTGTTAGTTTAATGTGTGATTCTATCATTTTGGCCTTTTCTTATGGTAGGAATATACCATGTGTCCATTAAGTGCACTTTTGTTCCCTTCCGTTTGGCTTTTAATAAGCACATCATAAACAAAAGTGCAAAGATAGCATTGGATTATGAATATTCAGTCAAAGATTGCTCATTAATACATTCAGAATATGCTTAATATTTATTTTTATTCCACTAAAATAAGATAAACTATTTAGGAGTTTTTACTGAGATTTTGTGGATCCATGAAAACATGATTTTGGATACTGAGGAAATTCCTGTAGATCTTCTTTGCTGCTCTGCTTGAGGAATATTGACCAAGACAACCAAAGGCTTTTGATTCCTTACTCCCCAGATTATCCTCCTTCCCCTTTTAAACATTCTCCAACTGGAAATGAGTACTTAAAGCCTCAGATTCTTTAGTTTTCTATGTAGAATTCCAAAGCTGTTGGGGATGTCACTGCAAGTTTCTCTGAATTAAAAGCAGGCTACATTGGTTGTATGGCTGGTGGCTCCTGTCACCTCAGACGCATCCTCTTAGGACAGCCCAATCCCCTGTGAGCCATGTGATGGGGGCCTTTGGTCTCCTCTGAAGACCTCAGCAAGAAGTCACTGTCACGAGTGTAGGCCCTTGTCTCCTGCTTAGGATTGAGCATAGCTTTCTTGTGCCTATCATGTGTGAGGTGGCTATGAGTCCTTTCTATGAGCTGGACTCTTTTCATCAGGAGACCCTCCAGGCATTTATTGGCCCTAGTTTCTGAAGCTGAGTTCCTTCCCAGCTCTTATTTGATTTGTCATGATCTTTCTCTCACACTTGCCTTTTAAGGCTGTGAGGGCTCCTTTCAAATTCTTACCAAAGTGTTCTCCTATTTTCCTCCATGAATGACCTTTGTGGTAAACGCGCTCCTAATCAATTGGGGCATAGAAAACAATACCTCAAGATTCATCACATGTTCTGATACTTTCCAACACCAACTTGCATGTCTAGTATGGACAACTGTCAGTCTCTGGGAGGAAGGTGCTTTATGGTGTTATCATCAGAAGAATGAAAGGACTCCCTTACTATCCAGATTTATCAGGTGCTATGGTTTTGAACTCCCAAACTGGAGTCTTTTGTCACACAAACACTGACTGTGCTCCATATTCTAGAGCATCGCACTCTCCAGCTCTACACCTTCCCATCTCTCTCTTCTTACTTACTATCTCTGTTCCTATTGGATTTCCCATGGTGCCATGGTTTTATCCTGAGTGAAAACCATACACTCTTTCCAGAATTGGTTGTTATGTACATGGTTGTGGTTTCAAAGAATTGCCTAGAAATTATTTCTGTAATTAGTCTGCCTTTGATTTAAGATTTGATCTCTAGCTTTTATATTTTTCCACTGGGTACTTCTCTCTTCATGACTGACTGCTAGATTCATTGAAATCTCTTCTTCCTACTTGGAAATTTCAGTCTACTTACTTGGGACTGTTTCTCTCTAGAAATCAGTCATGATCCTGAAATCAGCTTTGGCTATCTGTGGCCCAAAAGAAAGGTTCAGGTTAGTTGTCTAATTATAATTGATGTGATATGTGAGGTCTTTCCTTATTTTAGGCTGATGGTAGGCAGATCAGGCAAGAATGGTATAAATTATGACCTTGTTACCTGATATATTATCTGCCTTCTACTGTTTTCTGACCTTTTTTAGTCTGAATTGCCTTTGACAAATGCTAAATAATCAATTTCACCCCAGGTTTCCACCTCCAAAATGTCTGGGCCATAGAAAAAGGACAAATAAATGTTTTTGAATAAAGCTGCTATATTTGCAACTTTCTCCATATTCTCCAAAATTACATTTTCAAGTTATGATATAGCTGAAATACATATCATGTTATTTGTGATAGAATTTTAAGAGAAGTGATTATCGAAGAACTTCTTTGGGGTCTCTTCCTAAAGGATGCGGGCAAGAGCTCAGCTGGTATTTAAAAAAGAGTTGTATTAGAAGTTCTTTCTAAATCATGAGAAATTGAACTGGCTACACTAAAATATTTTTACCTTAGTAATGAATTCAGTCACTTTTCTGGTTATATTATTTATGAAATGGCTTTTGCTTATAGATATTCAAATATATGCAGTCAGTTATAATCCAAGAGAAATGTGGCAAAAAAAAAAAAAAAATGGATCCCTGAGTCATTAATGTGGAGAATTATCTCAAACACAATAGATTTTCCTCATGAAAAATCACACAAAGTCTCCATAGCAACCTCACATAATTATGCATAAGATTTCAGTGTGGTAACAAAACTAAGCTCAGAAGAAATTATGAAGAATAGTGATATAGGTGGCACACAGGAATATTGAAGGGGGAAAGTTCTAAGAGGGGAGGAGAAATGCACAAAGAACCAAAATCTTGCCTGCTTTGCACTTTAGAGAGTACTGATTAAGTCACTGTCTTATCTGGAAATTGGAGACAGGGACCTGCTGTATCTGATAATACCAAGGTGCCCGGTAAAACTACCATTGTGAAAGGAATGTCAGCATTTCCATTGTAAGTCTTTTCTTTCCTGAGTTTATAGGACCATAAGAAAATTTCTCTAGACAATACCTTGGCATGCAAGATTTAAATAGAGAAATGATTTTATATATTTTTTAAGTTTATAAAGCTTGTTTGAGCGCTAATGTTAAAAAAAACTATAGAAGGACTCTAAACATGCAAATAACATCAAGTTTAGTTACTACTAAACACAGCTGAGATGCTTCAATGCAGACATTCCTTGAAATTTAAATAATTATTTCTTGTGAATATTAGTATACAAAGTTAATTCATTCTTGAGTGTTTTTTCCCACCTGAGGCCCCAATTTAATGTTGTTTATTAATAGTTAAGTGTCAGTAGTATGGCTTTTGTTTACAACCATTTATATAGAGTAACTTCCCTGTAATTTGGGAGAATATTTGTAAAAGTTTGGCAATTTATACCTATGAGAAGAGAGGATGATAATTTCTAGAATTCCCTGGCCACAACGGAACAGTGAGAGACTGGATGGTGTTGATGTATAAAAGAACAAGATAATGTCACAGTTTCAGTGGGGGTCAATATGTATTAATTCCACTGGTGGTATGACTCTGATTTCAAACTGGGTCCCAGAACCTAAGTGTGACTAAGACATAGTTTGTGGAATGGGAGTCTGGAGTAAGGCACAGACATGTGACTGGTTAATTTCAACCTAACATGGCAAACACTGAGATATGTACAGGCTTCTATTGGACCATAGCCGAAGGACATTTCACCTAACATCTCCTAGGGGAGATGGTAAGTCTTAAAGGGAGATGGTGTCAGCAAGGGGCAGAAAGGTGCGGATCACATTCCATGCAACAGAAATGGCATGAGCAGAGATCCAGAGGTGTGAACTCATGCGATGTGGTCAGCAGGTCAACCACCTGCTTTTCGGTAAGGCAAGGAGTGGTAGGAAATGGGATTAAATCTGTACAAGGGACACAGTTTAGGCCAGGCCTTTTTTGCTAAGCAGATGACCAAAAGAGCCGCTCTTAAGACAATGGGAAGAAAGGAAGCTACATTTTAGGTAGCTAACTCTGATTTCATTTTAAAGGATGCAATTTTTGAGGGGCAAGATTAAAAACAAGGAGCTTGATAAAAAGATCATTTTTGAAGCACAAACCTTTCTAGTGATCTGTCTCCTTTGTCCCAGCTGCACACAGGCCCATTTGTGCCTTCTCTAACCATGAAGATCATCATTCTGAGGATGATTTTAGCTATGTCCTATTAACATTAAAATGTTAATTAAATTGGTTTAATTTTATATTACAGAAACTATTCTCATTTTTAGAACTGAATTAGTTCATTTCTTTGCTCTCAAGCAGAACATATAAGTGGTTAGGGCATATAAGAATTTATTTTTAAAGGCTATAAGGAAAAAGTCTTTTTTCACATTTGGAATGTGTGTGTATATGAACCCATCTAATAGAAATAAGTATTGGGTGACAGTAGTTTTGGAAGAATCTCTAAGAAATAAGACAATATCTAGGGTTGGAAAACTATGCATTCATTTACTAGTTATCCATCCATCTGGTGATTTTGAGGGCCTACTAGGTGACAGGGGCCATTCTGAATAAGAATGAAGCAGTGATGTGCAAAATAGACTTGAGCCTTGTCCTTGTGGAAATTGCAGCCTAGCAGGGATGACAGACGTTAATCAAATAAATGCATTTGCTTTGAGACAGTTTTCAGAACTGAATTAGTCAATTTCTTTGCTTTCAAGCAGAACATATAAGTGATTAGGGCATATAAGAATTTATTCTATATTAAAGGCTATAAGGAAAAAGTCTACTTTTACATTAGTATGTGATAATGCCATTTATCTAAGTCATGCTTTTCATATTGGTTCCTTGGAAAATAGGTATTAAAAGCTTTATACATGTATTACTCCTCTCTGAATGCAGTATGTCCTACAATGTTATTTATCCAAGTCTTGCCTTTTACGCTGGTCAAGTATCTTGGTTTCTTGGCATTTCCCAGCTGTCTGCTAGTTGTCTTTGAATTGTGTGAGACAGAATGTTGCTAATGAACAAGGCCCTCTGAATTCCCTAGAAAATAGTTCCCTCAACACAACGTAAGTGTTACTGTGTTATGTTGACTTTATTATATCTCCTGTTACCTGTGAATCCTAATTACAAAGTATAATAATAAAACTCTAACTTCAATCATAACATTTTAAATATTTCTTAAGAAGTATAAACATTTAGCTTTCATTCCTGATGAGTGACTTTCTAGTTTGTTGAATGTAGGGTTTTCTTCAAATAGCAACATAACAATGAAATTCCCAAAGGTGCAATATTGTCGATTTCGTAGTATAGCCCTAAGATGTCCTTGCCTACAGTGCTCCAGTTCTCATTCATCTATCATATCCTTTAACTCTAGAGAATTAGACGAATTGACTAGAAGATCAGAGTTCAGTATTTGACATCATGCTGTTGAATTCCTCCATATTCTCTGACAGCTGCAGGAAAAATAGCAAAGCTTCAGGGGAAGTAGTAAAAATGGGGATTAATGACTTACATTACTCTTCTCTTAAATTGTCAATGTTTATCTCATATTTTTAACTCTGTACAGACAGGGAACAAATGTGCATGGTAAGTTTTCTTTTGAGTAATTGTTATGAGTGCTCTGAGCAGTTGTGAATAAAAACACTAGCCCCAAGTCTGAGATGGGATTTGAGGTATAGGAACATTATTTCTTCAAATGTAAAAATCAAAGTAATGGTTTTCTTTATGATACTTTTCTTCAAAGATCTAATTCAAAAGTGATAGATTAAAGGAAGAGGAAATGATGATGAGGAAGAGGAGAAATATGTGAAATGAAGTGATTATATTCCATGTACAATGTGAAAGCCCCCTGCTTTGCTAGGTCAAATTTCGGAGGTCTTTTCAGTGAACTGTACTTGGCACTAGAGTATCTGGGAAGAAGTTGATTTTTTCAGGTATGTAGGTAGATGGGAAAAGGACTGAAGACAAGTCAAAGTCAGAGGAAAAATATAAAAAACCTCCCCTCAATTATTGGCAGTAACTAATCACAATACTGTGAAATCTTTGGACTCAAAATAAAACTCAATGCAAACTCCAAATCCACTGTAGCTATGAGGAAAGACAACATTTCCATCTGTATCTGGACATTTTGATAACAGAAATTCAAAGGAAGAATTCTCTCTTGTGTGTAATATTAACCTCTTCTATCTTGAGAAGTTCTGTCGGCCAATCTGAATCATAATGATTTGTCGGTAGATACCTGCAGAAATTTTAATTCAAATCTCAGGACATTTCATTTGCATATTAAGTGGCACATTTAGACTCAACAATAAGTATTCCTGAATGAGTGATATTTAATGGGAGAATACAGTTATCCCAGTCAGGCCATAAACATTTTTGTTAGGGTAATGGCTACCGTTTAAGACAGCCTCATAATCCCTCATACAAAGTACCAGACTGTTACCAAAATAAGCCAGAGAAAATTTAAGCCACAAAAATATTGTTATTTCATTTGAATAAAAAATGCATTTTCACTTAGTCACCATTTTGGAGTTAGCAAGGTCAATGAGCTATTAAATTTTTATTTTTGATTCTACGTGGAGGCCTCACACAATTATTTTAAATATGAATGTTAAGAAGGGTAAATATTTTATTCTATGATGAATTAGCTACTTGGAATTTTTTTTTTTGCAGCAAAAGTATGATGATATTATGTAGAAACTAGTTAGCATATATCTAGTTAATACTTATAACTTAAAGAGTTAATAGTTAATTCTCTTTAGAATATTTTGCTACATACCTTATCTAAATTGGTGTTCTTTAAACCAAGCATCATTTTTAGAACATTTTCTGTGTATCTATAATGTCTCAATATTTTAGAAGCTAAATATAGTCTTACATGCAAACTAGAAGTAATAGAAGTAAATATATTTTACCTTTCCTCATAATTTTGGTAATGGTGTTCTTTTAAGAATCAGAGGGCTTGGGCTGTGAGTAACTGCTGAGTTATGTTGAACAATTCAGTCATCTTCTATGGAACCTTCTTATCTATCAGTTGATGTATCGGACTAGCTGCTTAGAATTCCTTAGGCCGAGAATGCTGGGGATTTTGCTCCTTAACTCAGCACAAAGTATAATAACAAGGGACCCCATACAGGCAAGAGTCAGAAAGAGAACTAAGGGGGATGGGAAGAAAAGGAGGAGCTAAGGGGGTAGTGTTACCTACTGAGCCAAGGGAAGAAGAATCCAGAAGGCAGGGAGGTGTGAGAACAGTCAGCAAGTGCCCTCATGTCACGCTCTCTGGCCAACTTTAGAGAGAACTGAACTCAGAAATCCAGGGAAGACACCAATTTGGGAAACTCGGGACAGGGTCTTCCTGATGCCGTCTAGCTTCTAAAAACAATGAAAATGTCTTCTCTGAGACAGTAGGTGATCATCCCCTTCTTTCCTTCCACGAGAGTTCCATGCTTTTCTAAGACGGTAAAACAATTTATGCTTCAGATCTGCAGGGCAATTTTATAAGGTCTCAGCACTGATACTCTGAGTGTTTTCCTTATAAAAGATCACTCTCCTTATGTTTGTGAATAACTACAGTCTAACCGGGAATTCAGTGCCCCCTGCTCCATCCAAGATCATTTGAATACTGCCCACGGTTTCTTCCAAGTCCTGTCTACCCAGAACCTTGGCTCAGTCTTCAGCTTCTCGTCCGTTTGGCACAAAGCTGTGGAGTCACCAGACAAGCAGCCGACTTGAAATACTCCTTTTTGGCTTTTATTTTGCCAACATCTGGACTGTGGATCCTGAGCCAGTTTCTCAGCATGTGTTTTGGAAATTTCATTCAAATCGACAATAGGAAATGAATTTGGCTAGTATCAAAACTGCTTCATTTTGGCCCTCAAGCCAGTGGGAACACTGACCAGAGTCTTCTCTGGCGAATGTCTCCCTGAGATGAGGCAGCCTGCATAAATCACTGTCTGGCAGGCCCACTGAACAGAGCGTGGTCTGGGCATGAGCACACGCTCAGCCACACAGACCCATCCCTGTGTGTCTGTACTCAGCCTCTCAGCAGCTCCAAAGTGGTGAGGCTGGTGTGCCACTTCCAAGGTGCAGTCAAGGTCAGGCAAGGTCTGCTGCATCCTGCCCACCTGGAGGCTACGCAGTGGTGTGCCCTTAGACTGCCATGCTGACTCCTTATCCTTCTCCTTTGCCTGTACCCAACACATTTTAGACAGGGTCAGTGGGTGCGGGCCTCTGTGCCTTATAGTTTATGCCCAGTTCTATGCGTAGGACAGTCCTTGCCCCGGGAGCAGCGCTGCCTCCTTCACTCACACGGCTCAGGCATAGTTTGTGTGACCTTGCAGTTGTCAGGCAGTGTTAGATGCAAGAGCAACAGCAGCGACAAAACAAAACCCCTGCCCTCAGGGAGCTTCTGTTCCAGTGGGCAGGACCAGAGGTTATAAAGAAAGCGAAGGAGTACAATGTGGAGAAAGTGACAAGCGCTGTGGAAGGGGGTGTGGAGCAGGGCGGTTTAAGCGGGTGGTTGGGGAGGGCTGTCCTTTGAGGGAAGACCTGAGGGAAGGAGGCAGGGAGCCAGAGAGGGAGCCACAGCAGGCAGCAGGTTGCAGGCCCTGTTGCCGCTCCAGAGACACGTTGTATTTCACTCCATGGGGTATGGGAGGCCTGGGAGGGGCCTGAGGAGGAGGCTGGCATGGCACGACTTGCTTTTTAATAGTGGCATTGTGGCTGCTCTGTTGAGGCTACTGGGAAGGGGCAGGGAGGCCCCGTGGAGGTGGCCACTAATAAAGAAGACAAGCTTTCCTGAGGGGTGCGGGGAGAGGGGGACGCCGCCCAGGTTGGTGTGGGTGACTGCCAGGAGAAAGAGGTTGGTGTGGAGGGTCTGATGTGGGGGAAGACCCAGGGTGGGTGAGGAGGCGGCCAGGCTGCATGAGGAGCTTTCTTACCCTGCATTGTTTTTCAATTTATTTAATAACATTTATTTAACCCTAATACAAAAACTTGATAAAACAGCACACAATGAAAAGCTACTGAGTATTATGCTTATGAGTATACCATTGATAAAACATTAGCAAATCAAGAGTGTTCATATGTGAAAAGAATAATACACTCTACTAAAATAGGGCTTATTCCAGCAATGCAAGTTAAGTTTGAGGGACTAAGATAGCCAGGGAGAGATGATTCACTGTGGACAATTTCTTCCCCACCCGTCCTCCCAGTCTGCATTGCAGATGAGTTATGGGGTGGGAAATCTCCTCCTGCTTTTGGTCTGTTGTCCAAAGGGTCAATGATGTCCCATCCCATATATGAGTTATTAATATATGGGGTGGGAAATCTCCTCCTGCTTTTGTCTGGGGTCCAAAGGGTCAATGATGTCTGGTCCCAAAAAGTTGTTATGTGGGGTGACTAATCATTCAGATGAGTTTCTGGTCCTGTCCTTTCCACCCTAGAACTCTTCCACCTTAGAACTTTCCGCCCTTCTACCATCAGCTCACTGGAACTCACAAAGACAAGGGTCTAACCTTCTCCCGGTTGTACAACTGACAGAGAAGGCAAGATCCCAGAGAAAAAGGAGTTCAGGCCCAAAGAAGACAGACCCTATTTTGTGTGTGTGTGTGAAACAAGGAAATCACCTTAGACGTAGGGAGGATGGGTGACCTCTTTGAAACACCTTTAGCCAGAGGGGAATAAGAGCTACTTAGCTACTGAGGCCTGCATGTTAAGCACTAAACATTTTCTCGTTCACCCCTTATCAGACATTTATTTATAAGGCAGCGGACTTCATTATTATTATTCACGCTATTACTATTACTTCTCCCACTACTGTTTACAGATGAAAAATTGAAGGCTCAAACAAGGCAAATTACTGGCATAATGTTCCTCAGTTTCACATGTGGGTCTGTCTCACTCCATAGCCAGATTTTTAATTGTTTAATGAACCTCAGGGGTCCTGGCCTAGGGAGGAGATACTGCCAGTGATTTTCACTTTTTCTTTCTTTCTTGACGCTATTAGCCACTGTTTTGTCATGTATGAGCCGGTCAGCTGAGCTTTTACCCATTCAGTTAATAACTATGAAGTAACCGTCTACTGTGTAGCAGGCTCCATGCTGGTTCTCGGAATCTGATGTTTCCCAAACACAAATATGCCCCTACCCTGTAACAGCTTGCTCATTATTTGAATGCACAGATGCACAATTACAACCTTGATGAGCAGTTTAAAGAGGTGACCAGGGTGTGAGAGAGCATTTGCTAGAGGGATGTGACCTAGTCTGCGAAGGAGTGATGATTTCCCTGGGGAAGACATGTAGGAGCTACTAGGGGAGAGCAGGAGGAAGGGGAGTGTTCCAGGCACAGGGAACGACAGGTGCACAGGTCCCTTGTGGAGAAGAAGCACTGTGCATCCTGCTTCCTATCTTGGGGACTTAAAGGAGGTCAGCATCACATGCTCAAGAGCAAGAAGGGGACAGGTGTAGAAAGCTAGAAATCTGTGTAGGTAGGCCCAGACCATTCGGGAATACAGGACACAGCCAGGAAGCTGGGAGGCCAAGGGTGCGCCAGGCACCTGCCACGTGGTACAGGCGGAGGTGGAAGGACAGTTGCCTCTGCCCACATGCAGTTTCCCTACTGTTACCTGCAAACTTTCTTCTTCCTAGGGCAGCCCAAGGAGGGGCTAGGGAAAGTTAACTCAGTCATCTTGCTTTCTCTCTACGCTTCTCTCTAGGGAAACAACATGATGTCTTCCCCAAACCGAAGGCCACTGAATTAGGGAATAGAGGGTTTGAATGGATCACATACAGTAATTAAAATATCCCCCCCTTTTTTGTGAATAGAGAGAGAAGCAGTGAAAAGAAAAAGGTTGACACAGCATTTTTAGATTATTAAGGAGTGAGATGGTAATGAAGGACGTGTGTTTAAAATAAACTGCTTTGGGGGAAAAATGTACTTGAGAGTTATTTCTAGAACAGCATATTCTACATGTAGTATTACTCAGCATAAAAGACAAGACACCTGTGTTAGAAGACCCCTAAGAAGAAATCTGTTGGTATTTACTTATTTTTCCTTATTTGCTTCGTGTCTTTGGGAAATTTAGAAACTTTAGTTCTTCTTTGTTATGCATCTTCTTATTTCTTGTAAATCATTCCTAATTGGGCAGCAGGTTGCAGTCCTAGAAAGACAAATCACCTTGGCTAGATATTGGATTGTCCTTCATTTATTAACCATCATCAGGAAAAATGTTGGCTGCATCGTTTTTCATGGCACGGGGATTCCTTTGCTTTGAGCCAGTCTGAGCCCATATTTCTCATCAGTAGCATAAAAATTACAGTACAGTCTGCGGGTTAATGTTGGCTGAACTGATAGAGGTGGGGCCTTTGAAGATACAGAGAAGTGATAATATTGGCGCAGGATTACTATAACTTTGTTCTTCATGGTTACCAAGAACTATTCCCAATAATTGTTACCCAAAAAATAAATTGCAGTTTTTTGTGTTTGTCACACAAGATAGGAGAATACAATAAATGGATAGATATTATAATATTGGAATGATTTCTAAACAACATTCTCTAAATAAAACTATGTATATACACACGTCATATTGAATAGCTCCCTTCTTACTAACTGGTTATATTTTCAAAGTCACTTGTTTGAAACTTGAATAGTTTTGACTTCATTATTGAATTTTTAATTCTGTAAGGGAAACAGGGTGAGAAAGAATGGGAAACAGGAGAAGTATTCTGGTCCAGATCCTTCTGTTTTGAAGTAAAAACAACCAACTTAGCACAGCAGACACAAAACAAGTGGTTTCCGCATACTGGGATGACTGTACATCTCTAGAAAGGTTGAAAAAAGGATTATTGTGGGTGGCATCCTGTTCCTGATCCATGTCCCTTTGCTCTCTGCCTGCTACATTTCATCTTTCTCCTTCTGCTAGACCATTTTCCTGTGTCTCTTGCCCCATCCCAGAAGGTGGCTGCCATACAACTCAAGGTTACTAATTTGGTTCTAACAAATATTTCAAATCCAAAAATTCCAATTCTGAACAGAAGCAATCTGCCCCCTCGTGGTTCAGTTGTTATGGTCAGAGGGAAGAGCTGTACTCTGACATGTGTTTGCCATAGGCCTAGCCTCGTGGCCAAGGAAGCAATTGTTAGAAAAAGATGTTTGCTGAGAACTGGTAAATTCCCACAGCAGGGCTTGACACAGATGCAGTGTCAGGGACGATGCTAAGGTTAAAAGGGGAAGAGCAGGCAGCAGGGTGGCCCAACCTCATGGAGATATTAGGACAGTCCCAGGTCTCATTCTGAATGCCACTATAGGACATGTGTACTTTATAACTAACATCCCCTTTGCTCCAGTTTTGAAAGGAATATGACCTCATGGTAGAAATCTGGGGACAATGTCAAAAAGAAGGAGAAAAACATTTGTACTCCATAAGACTACACTTGGGAGTATTTCCTTCTAGCCTTTTCTCTGTGTATATGGTTTTGTAAAGCTTTTAACATGTGCGAAAGTCAAGGAGTAAAATTATTTGCTTATTTTACAATCAACATTTGGTTCAAAAAACATGATAATTTCAGGGCAGGGCCTGCAGCAGTGATTAGGCTACTACAACATGCAGTCCTCAATGAGCCCAAGAAAACAGATTGTACTTTTCAGAGCTCATATGAATTCATCAATTATGCATTTATTAAAATGACAAGATTTCCGATGAGAAAGCTGTAGCTAAGTGTTATTAGCCATATTTGTTTCTCAGTTATACCTAAGAGGATGAGTCTCATTCTACTGGGAAGTGGCCCTTCTGTCACACTGCTGTCAGTGGGATGGAGCTTGGTAACATACTCTCATTTACAAGTTCTCATCCTTGTGTTTTGTGAAGCAGTAGGCCAGTCTGATGGCCATGTCACCCAGTGCTGCTTAAGTGGGCCACCTTGCTCCATGAGGGCACAGCACCCTGCCAACCGTCATGCAGCTAATTTGAGGATTTCCGACCTTCACCCTAGAACTCTTCTCTGAAAGGCTGAGACTAATCACATTTTCTCTAACATGTTTTGCTTTAGCTAACACCAGAAATTTAAACATCACTGGAAATCCATTAATACATTTGGGTCTTTTAATCTCACACATCTCAGATTGGCCCCATTTGTCATCTCATATCACTCTCTGAAAATCCTTTTGGACATGTCTGTCAACCCAGGTCTACCAGAATTTCCTCAGTGATTGGCTGTGAGATTTCCAGGCCAGTCCTTATGAATAAACACTTCCTCCTTCTTCCTCTTGTCTCCCCAGTTGTGGAAGACCACGACTCCTTGGCTCTTTGGCTCAATTGACTTCCACCTTTGCTCCTGCCATTCTCCCTCACACCCCAGACTGCCCAGGGGTTTCCCAACACCCTGGCCTTTGCTTACTTCACTTCCTTTATCCCCCATGATCCTTTGCTCTACTTCCTTTCAACTCCTGCATCCACACCTTGAACCACCCTACAAATCACAGTGGAATCATTCCATGTGTAGGTCACCATGTCCTCTCTTATCCGATGACTTTACCAGTATCCTCAACATTATCAGTACCTCCTGTTCCTTGTTTCTATCATTGCTATTCCTATCCCTTGTCCTGTTTTACTCCTTAAAAAAATCCATACTTCATTACCACCACACCAACAATTAACTATAGTTACTGGGGGTGAGACCCAAATGTCAATATTTTTCAACACTTCTTGGTGATTGTAACCTGTAGCTTGGGCTGAGAACCACTGCTCTATATTCTGAACATCAAAACTCCCAGTTCTCAAATTGGCAGGTAGGAAATTTCTATTAGTTTGTTAATAGGTATTGATACGAATTTTAGGCCGAGCATGTGGTTCACACCTATAGTCCTAGCAGTCTGGGAGGCTGCGGCAGGCAGATCACTTGGGCTCAGGACTTTGAGAACAGCCTGAGCAAAAGCAGAAACCTGTCTCTAAAAAAATAGAAAAACCAGCCAGGTATAGTGGTGCAGCTGGGAGGCTTCATGTCCCTATAGTCCCTGCTGTGTGGGAGGCTGAGGCAAGAGGATTGCTCAAGGTTGCTGTGAGCTATGATGGCCTGACGCTCTACCTAGGCAAGCCGAGTGAGACTCTGTCTCAAAAAAAATGAAAAAAAAAAAAAATATGGATTTTAACAGGACCACTCTGGAATTGGAGTGTCTTAATAGTGGTATCTTTAAGAACATGGACAGTTTAATGGGAGAGATTTTTTCCTACACTTCGCACATCTTCCTATAAAAGGCTGCCTCCTCCTCAGGGGCTCCTTAGGGCTGAATCTCTCTCCTTATTCTCTAAGTCATTGGTTTTCAAACAATTTTCAGTGTCATAGTTGCTAAAATCATCAATAGTTGTGGCTGACTTCCAAATTTCTGTGTTTATCTGTGACTTCTCCCTGAGCTGGAGCCTTCTGTATATCCTGCTGCCAGCTTGACGTCCCCACTGGACGTCAAGAATTCTAACACCGAATCATCCAAACAGAGCTCTTGGTTTCCTCTCTATGCTGTTTTCTCCTCGGTCTTCCCCACCATAGCTGATAGTGTCCTGTGTTACCAAAACCTAAGTGTCATGCTTGAGATTGTCTTTAATTCCTTCTGTGCTCTCACATCCAACCTGTCAGTGACTTCTGGTAGGTCTACCTTCCAAATACACATCAAAGCTGAGCATTTCTCATCACTTCCCCATCTACCACTCCTCCCCACACCAGTCACGCCTCTTGCCTAGATGACTGCAACACGCCCACTAATTGCTCATCTTGTTTGCCCTCCTGCAAGCGGCACCTCTGCTGCAGTTCAGTGTTTCCTCTGCATGGCAGCGACACTGAGTCTTTACAAATATAAATCAGGTCATTTCACTGCCCCACTCGATACTTTTCACTGCCATCCCATCTCTCCCTAACTCTCTCCCTCATGTTTTTAATACCTCTTTCCCTTCATTCAAATCTCTGCTCAAATGTCACTAGTCAAAGAACTACTCCAACACCTGCCTAAAGAGCCAGCATTCCCTGCAGTCTCTGGTTCCTTGCCCCACTTTGCTTTTTGATAGCTTATCCAGGAGGAAGCTAATTGTACCTTTCTGTCTCTTTGCAATGATCATCCAGTGACGTCACACTGTTGGTACGAACCTGTCCAGAGTGGATGTATTTACATTATGGCAAATGCTACAAATCAAGCCCTTCCTAATCACACGCTCATTGTTCAACCTTTACATCACTACAGATGCTATCCTTGTCTACTTCATTCTGTTTTCCACAGAATTCAAACTCCATGGGTGCAGGGTCTTAGCATGTCTTTTACATATTATTACATCATGTCTATGGTACTATCATACATACTTGGCATTCAATCAACATTTATTCAGTGGTTAGTTGGATAGATGGATAAAAGTCAGATTTTTGTTAGAAATAAAATTCCTCAAAGAGTGGAATCTCCTCTCCGCCTCCTGTACATTTGCCTTATACTATTGGCTTCTGCAGTACTCCTCTGAGCAGAGGTTCTTTTCTTTCTCTTTTTAAAACATGTACAGAAAACATCTGTTTCCTTTTGCAGGTTTAATGTATCTGTCATTTTTTTTGCTGTGCAAATCTTTCTTACTTTCACATATGTGTCTACCGGAAACATATCGATATTGTTTGGTATTCTTTAAGGTAGCTAGCTACTCAGTCTAGGCACCTGAGCAAATATATAAGTGGACAGTGTGCTGACATTAGGTCACATTGCATGATATATTCGGTGACATAACCTGGTAAGTTTAATTTTAATGTGCTGTCCCATACGAGCTGGGCCTCCTGGGTGCACTGTGCAAACTGTAATGAGCTCAGTCATTAACATGGCATGCCCATCAGCGTGGCCAGTCTGTGATGCCTTGTCTGAGGATTTGTCTCTGACTTTTCAATGAATGAGCCTTCACCTTTAGTATACCTCAGAAGATGGAACCAAGAGAGCTTAGATCTGGATCAGTTGCAGCCCTCTCCACACACTCAACTTCTTCATGGAAATTGTGTTCTGCTCTGATCTGAAGACAGGGGGAGCCATCCTGGGGGAACCGCTCTGGTAACCTCCTCCTGGCCTGTCAAGTGTGAGCGCTAATTAATTACAATGCTGTGAAATCTGTCAAGAAGTCCCCTGTGTTTGCAGACTTGTGGTCATGTGAACAAAGAACACAGTGACCTCTGGGTTCTTTTGTCTCAGAGCACATTAGAGAACCCTTTTCCTAAAAGAGGCACCCTGGGGAATGCAGGAGCTAAGTGATCCCACCTTGAACATACACACTCAGATGAGTGATAGGCACAAAGCTGCTAGGGACTTTTCAAAGAACAAAAATCCTTTTTAAAAGAGCATAATAGTATAAGGCCTGATAAGGATGCCACCTAAACTGTCCAGGGCTCTCTGATGTGGCTCACAGAGTCTAATCTGGGTGGGATGAGGATGATTTGCATAGAAAGGAGGAGTTGGAAGGGGACCCTGTCTCTGGTCTCCTCTGAACTCACCAGAAGTGAATGCTACTTCCTTTGTGCCCCTAAGGTTATCCTCTATCACACCATGGTCTATGGATCACCTGTGTAAGGTCATCTGTGACACTAGTTAAAATGCAGCTTCCTGGGTTCTCCTTCAGATCTGCTGCATTGAAATCTCAGTAAATGTTAGTTTCTTTCCCTCCCCCATTTCTTTTCCCTGAAGCCCTATGGAATGTTCAGATCATTTTTTATTCTTCCATTCATCAATCATAATGTACAAATACTACATTGAATCTTATGAAATGGCTGATATGTGACCATATTTGAGCAGCAAAAAATGACAGCTTTAGTCGGTTTTACATAATCTTAAATTCCAGGTCCTGTCCTAGGTGCTAGGAATGCAAAGACAAAAATCATAGTCCTTGGCCTCAAGGCGCACACAGTGTGGCTAGAGAGACACACAGGTACCGAGGTGGATAATCTAGCACGGTTAAGAATGGTGGGTGCTGGACTACTTTCTTTTATAGTTGGTAAGTTTTGAAGGACATTTGAACCACCAGTATTATGAAATATGGCGTAGATAAAATTATTTAGATTAGTTCTCAGTTGACAGATTGATAATAGTTTATTAAGACAAGTTATCTTGGTACCCACTGAGCTTGGTATCAAGAAGAAAAGTGTGCAGTAGAGGAATAATTTTTAACCTTGTATACTTGAGGATG
Organism: Arctocebus calabarensis; assembly: GCA_963573935.1. Taxonomy (NCBI): domain Eukaryota; kingdom Metazoa; phylum Chordata; class Mammalia; order Primates; family Lorisidae; genus Arctocebus; species Arctocebus calabarensis. The sequence continues at coordinate 52,382 of CAUYON010093077.1, forward strand.
GAGCAAATAAGATATCAACATTTCCTGAAGGTCTTCCTTCAAATTACAGGTTTATTTTCCCATTGGAGCATCTGCTATATTCCTTTAAGAAAGACAGTCCACTCTAGTTACCCCTGCGAAGCACTGTCTGAAAGTGAGAACTACTCTTCACTTACAGAGTGAGAAGTCAAAGATAGGTGTTGGGTGTGACCTAATTGGTCATTTCCTGTTGTTATGTTCTCACATTTATATATATCTATGTGTGTGTGTGTTTCTTCCGTTTAAAAATGTTTCTTCCATTAAAAAGAATGTGACTTTAGGAGATAACAAAGAATATGTTTGGCCCTCTGGTCTTAGTAATTTTATTCACAGATTTATTTTAAATCTGATTGGAAAGACCTGTAAACAACTATGTGGTTTGTATGAATCAAGGGGCATAGGTTAGTATCTAAGTAAAAGCATTTTACCAATGTTCCTTGGGTAGTCTGGAAACAATAGTTCCCCTGAAGATATGAGCTGACTGCTGAGATACAGAAGAAAATAGGGATATAGTAAGGCAGGAGAAATGAAATACTTTGGTGCTATAATGCCTTCTTTTTTCACAGTTATGCTTTCAAGACTAATCCCTCCACAGATTAATCCCTCCATCGCCAAAGAAATCCCTGTCTACTCTTGTAGTAGAGATTTTTGCCTTCTCTGAACTCATATTGCCTTAATTAACTTTACACCACTCAAGTTATGTTTATTAAGGTCTATCGATATGGGGTCTTCATTATCTCTTTCTTGCTCACCACCTAAATCAGATCTTTGAGGAAGGTTTTGTACACTTGTCTTCACTTTCCCTATACCTCGTCAAGGGATATGAAGGCCATTTTCGTAAGTGAAAATAATTGAATATTGACAATTACAGAGGACCTGACCAATGTAAGGCACAGTCAAGTCTTCATGAATATTGGTGGAATGAAGTGAGGGGAAGAAATAAAGAAGGCTAAGACTTCCAATATTTTTAATACCACGAGTTCTTCTGGTAAAATTTAATTTGGCCAGAGAAAAGGACTTCTGATGGGAAATTAGTTCTTTGGTTTTTTTTAATTATTATTAAATCATAAAGAGGTGTATACAATGTATACATTAATGCATTTATGGGGTACAATGTGCTGATTTCATATACAATTTGGAATGCTTCTATCGTACTGGTTAGTTCTTTGAACCTTCTTCAAGATGAAAAGACCAAGAGAGGCTTTTCATTACTAAAGTGATGAATAGTAATTACTATCCTTAATTTAAACAAAAAGCTCTTACCTCCAAGTTACAAAAAAAAGTGCTAATCAACTCCAGGTAGTTGTGAGTAACTTGTAATTGCTGTGGTCTGATGTAATTCTCAAATGCTTCCCTGTTGCTCTGTTAAAAGCTATCTATCTTTCATAAGTATGGCAGCTGGTATCATTTAAAAACAGTAATTTGCTAGCCATGGGACATGTATTTTGGGAATTTCAGTGACGAGAACATGTATGGAACACAGGAGCGAGGGTGACCTAACAACACCAGGAAGCTAAAAATCCCATGTGATGTCAGCAGCGTCCTCTGGATTTGCTTCTGAAACTATATTTTTAAAATCAAAGATACACGTAGATTTCTAGAATTATAGCTGGTATACACTGACATTCTTTTAAATCGTTGCTTATAAAATGTATGGCCTATGTATTACGGGAGGGGACAGAAAGGGCAAATCTCAGTGAAAGGCAATTTAAAAAGAAAGTGACATTAGTATTTTAAATAAGTAGCTATTCTTCCTCAAAGTTAACATGCCCTAGCACTTTATCAGTTGTTAATTGCAAACTGAAGAATCACCACTTGTCAAAAGATAGGCTATCTTTTTCACTGTGGCTCCAGATTTTCTTAATTATTTCCCCCCATTGGTATCAAGGAGAAGGCCATCTGTCTTTGTAGAAATAAATTAATGGTTGCTAGTGAGCATATTACAATGCTTGGTTAAAATATGGCTATTCCATCTCTGTTCCTGGCAGCTCAGCCCACTTGTTCAATTAGCTCCCCTTCACACACATAAAGATTCTCAAATGTCAAAAGTCATAGAATTCTTTTGTCCTTGTTCTAAACTCCAGGCAGTCAAAGACCAGAGTAACCCACTATTTATATGCTTTATTAAAAATAGCTCGGGGACATGGATTTGCAACTCAGGGGACCTGTTTCATAGAGCTTGTTTTTTTTTTTTTCTTTTTCTTTTTCTAATGACTTAGTCTTGTGTTCTTTTTAAAGATCAAAGGAGAAAAAGTTCCGTAAATTTCTCTTTCTTTCTTTCTTTCTTTTTTTTTTTTTTTTTTTTTTTTGTAAGACAGAATTTATTCACAGAAAAGAATACAGAAAACATTAAGGCTCCTGGTAGAGGGAGAAAATTCTAGTGAGGAGAGAGAAGCTCTCTCTGTTTCTCTCCCGGTCTTTCCCCATCTCCTCCTTTAGGCCTTTAGTCTCAGGGTATATATAGGTGTATGGGTTCCTTGGCCAGGAAACAAATGAATACAGTCCCTTCCACCAGGGGCAAGGTGAATGAATGTATCAATGAATGGATACATGGGATTGAGGCCTAGGAAATTCACAAGAAATTGACCTAGGCATAGGAGATGGGGGTTCCACATTTAGTCTTAAGTGTGAAGTGAAGGAGACACCAATGTGAGGATAGTCCTTGCTGTGCTGAGGGCGTGGCTTTCTTTCTGATAAACCATCTGTTTCTTCCACTGGAATACATTTTGATTTGGGGACAAGCGTCAATGTTAGAGTGAAACCTTAATATTCTGCTCGTTGGTGTTGTTGCTTGGCCAGACAGGAGGAAGATTCTGGAAAGGGGAGAGAGAGAGAGTGCTTGGAAGAGGCAGCCCCTGGGCCCACGGGCTGCTATATCCTTCTGCCCCAAGGGCCAAGACATCAAGGACTTCTGCTTGTGGTAACACCAAAAAGGAGAGGACACCAGGTTACCTGTAGTGGTGCCTTGAGAGCTGTTGGTTTCCTGTTAGTCACTTACCTTTGTTGATTGTGAAATCAACTGGCTGCAGCTGGCGTTTATGTCTTAGCTTCTTATGAATTACAATGCATTTATCATTTCCCAAATACTCTTCTCCTCTTGTATTGTAAGTGATCCAGTTGTTATCCTTTTTTTTTTTTTTTTAATGGATGAAAAAAACCAGGATCAGTGTTAGATTTTCTAAAGGGCCTGTCGGTGCCACACCTGCTATTGTTGGCCCTCCTACCCTTCCAGTCCCTAAGGATCGCTAATCCCCTTTGCAGGAGGCATGGTTTCCAGGGAGAGCCGGCTTATTGGCTTTGCACACCTCTGTTAGCAGCGATGGTGGAGAAGGGTGATGAGACAGGGGAAGTCAGCTGGTAGCAGGGCTAAATGGATCCGCATTCAGAAAGATGTCTAGATTTTCCTAATTGCTGTTTTTATTCGCAGAACTTCTATTTTGAGCACACACCCTCACGTGTGGATTGACAGGCACCAGCCACAGTAATGGCTCTGTCTGTAGTGCCTGCAAACGTTCGTTTCCATGGTGATGGGAGGCGATACAGAGACACGATCTCGGCGCTGCGGGACCAGGGCTCTGCCATGCCAGGAGGCCTCTCAAGTGTGCTGTGTGCTAGACTGTACCGAGGACGGAAGCCAAGGGCGGTGGGGTCGGGGATGTCAGGGAGGGAGAATTAGGGTAGACAAGCCTGGGAGAGAGTGAAGAGGTGAGACCCGGATCAGGGGAATTCTAGAAATGGGATACAGATGGGAATGGAGAAGGACAGACACAAATGGAACATTTCTGCTTTCTGCTGAACATTTGCATCCCTTCCTTTGAAAGGTTTATGGTGGCAGAATTATCTCGCAAAGATGGCAAACAGGGAAAGAGAATTTAGCAAGTAGAGGCAGACAGTTCAGGCAGTTTGGGGGTCAGAGTTTCTCTGACCCTGAGTTGGTGGTTTGCTGCCTGCAGCCCAGCAGTCCCGTCAGGGGGAGGAGATGGACGGTTCTCCCCGAGGGCCGGGTTTGGGGCCTGGGAAGCTGTCGCCTCTCCTCCAGGCTCAGCCCAGACTCTCCCTGAGGCTGAGGAGCCCAGAGTAGTCTCGCAACAGGGGCATTTGGTCTGAGTGAATGACACAAGGCAAACGAGGCTTCATCTGGGTCTCACAAAAGGCACAGCTGGTTTTCCGAGACCTCTGAAGGATATCCGCTGTGTGGTTCGGACCTTGTGCACGCCACCTGAAGCCAAGCCCTCAGCTGAAAGACGGACACGCTCCCCAGGTCAGGTCAGCCACTACCAGGGAGCTTCCCGGGACTGTTCTCCTAGACTCTGGTGGTAATGGTCAGGGGTTCTCTGATTCCTGATTGTGCATTTATTGACAGCCTACTGTGTAGCTGCTACTATCAGCTCTGTTCTGTACTTGAGGATGGAGGCTCAAAGGGACAGAGCAATTTGCCCAAAGCCAAAGAGGTCAAGTCCAGCCCTGGTTTCATCCCAGTCCCCGGGACTCACTGGTCCCTCCCTATGCAGACCCTTAGCTTCCTGACGGAGGCAGGGTCAGGCGTCTCTGCTGGTGCTCTTGGTAGTGGGAGGACCAGGAGGCAGTGGCCAGGCCAGGCCCCGTAGGACACGCTTCCCAGAGATTCACTCTCTCCACCAGCCTTAGGAACAAGGCCCTGGGGAGGGGAAGGGATCTTTCCAAGTACCTCTTGACTTTTCAAACACACTAACTGCCACACTAGAAAAAAAATTTTTTTCTCTTGAGGTCCTTGTTGCTCCCAAGGTAAAAAGATGTGTGAGTTACATAGGCTTCCTGAAACCCCAGGCTCCAAACTAGTGCGAGTTAAATATAATTTACGTGGCAGTCAGTGTGTTAAAGAGTTCGGGCCCAAGAGTTCTCTGCAGGGAGCTTGAGAGACAAATCTTATGAAAAAGCAGTTCACCCTGATGAGTGGACTTTAAACACTCCTGAATTATTTTGGTCTCTTGAGATGGATGTGACTTAGCAGTCAGGTTTTAGATTTTTGAGAAATCGTATCCCAAATCTGAAAGTAAAGCATTTACTTGTGTTCTTTATTGTAATTTTTGTTGTGCATTTTTAATGTTTACCTTGTGTCCTCGCTGTGGGCACACTTTGGCTTTAGAAATTAGTGGAACTTTATGAATTCTGACTTTAGTCGATTGAACTTCACTTAAATTGGTGGCCCTGCCGTAGGTGGTTAGATGTCAGGTTCCTTCTTTCTCTTTTAAAAGTGCTGACTCCAGAAGGCTGTGATGGGATGTGGTGGGATCTGAAGTGAAAACTGCATTTCTGTAGCCATGAGATACTACTGCAGAATCTTATAATGAGGATTTAAAAAAAAAATTCATAGAATTTCAACATTGGGAAGAGTTTTAAAAATACATAAACAAAGTGGTGCACCTCACACCCTCTAGGATGGCTAGTGTAAAATAGTCAGAAAATAACAAGGTATTTTATTATAGGAGGAGGTAGCCAAGTTGGAACCCTTGTGCACTACTGGGGGGAATATAAAATGGGTCGGTCTCTATGGAAAGCAATATGACAGTTCCTCCAAAAGTTAAAAATAGAATCACCACGATTCAACCATTTCACTTCTAGGAACATACATCCAAAAGATGTAAAAGCAGGGCCTCAAAGAGATACTTGTATACCCACATTCATAGTAGCATTATTCACAATAGCCAAAAAATGCAAGCAACCCATATCCCATCAATAAAAGATGAATAAATAAGATATGGTGTGTGAGTGTGTATGTATGTATGTATATATATATATACACACACACACACAATGGAATATTATTCAGCTTTAAAAAGGAAGGAGCATGGAGGATTCTTAAGGGCAGGGAAGCTACTCTGTATGATATCGTAATGGGGGGGTGGATGTCATGGACTTGTCCATAGAATGTGCACCCCCAAGAGTGAACCCACTATGGACAATAATGGTGTGTTATGTACGTTCATCAGTTGTTACAAATGTACCGCTCTGGCAGGGGCTGCTGATGGCAGGGGAGGGTACAGGGGTCAATGGGAAACCTCTGTGTCTTCTTCTCAATTTTTGCTGTAATGCTAAAACTGCTCTAAAGGAATAAAGCGTATCAAAAAAATGCAAGTGACATGCACTGCAACGTGGAGGAACCTTGGGGACGTTATGCTAAATGAAATAAACCAGTTGCAGAAAAAGACAAAAACAAATACTTTTTTTTTTTTTTTTTGAGACAGAGTCTCACTTTGTGGCCGTCAATAGAGTGCTGTGGTGTCACAGTTCGCAGCGACCTCAAACTTTTGCGCTCGAGCAGTTTGGGACTATAAGTGCCTGCCACAACACCCAGCTATTTTCAGAGATGGGGTCTCACTCTTACTCAGGCTGGTCTCAAACTTGCGAGCTCAAGCCATCCGCCTGCCTCAGCCTCCCAGAGTGCTAGGATTACAGGCGTGAGCCACCGTGCCTGGCAAAAAAAGACACATACTTTCTGATTCCACTTAAACACTGCTCAAAATCACAATGCAAAGCAGAATAGGGATTGCCAGGGGGTGAGGGGGATACAGGGAATGGGGAGTTAGTGTTTCATGGGTACACAGTTTCATTTTGACAAGAGGAAGAACATTTTAGAGATGAGACAGTAGAGAGAGCTGCCCATTGTGAATGTACTTGACTCTGCAGAGCTATCCACTTAAAAGTGGTTAAGATGGTAGATTTTAGGTATATTTTACCACAATATATAAAAAAGGAAGCTTCCCCTGTTGGTCCCAAACATATGAAAGGGCATTATATTGCCAACAGCAAACTTTAGGCTGTAATACGTTTTGCTCAAAATGACAAAAGGACCAGTGTGCTTGACTCTGGCTGACTTGGTGCCAGAGCTGCTCAGAGAAGCCTTTTTGACCAGCAGAAGGGGGACTGGGCAGCCGGCATGTGGGGGCCTCCGCACAGACAAAGGCCATTTTCAGCTTGCACTGCAAAGCAACACATTGCAAAAACACACTGCTTTCCAGCTGTTAAGACTTGAATGAGGTAAATGACCACGACTGGCCTCTCGCCACTGGGATTTGTTCGCAGTGAATCATAGCCACTTGACCGAAAAGCCAACTCAGCATCTTTTTGAAGGGGAAAAAAAAAAAAAAAAGTAGTCCATTTCCTTTTAGCCACAAATGCTGTGAGTCAGTACTTTGACACTGGGTGAGGAGAGAAGTGCGAAATGGGTGGGCCCTCAGGGAGCTAACAGAAAGGACGGTTCTGGGAACAGTATTGTTTGTGGGTTGGCTGCCATGCGTTTATTTGCCAAGCAATGACGGTGGTTTTTTGGAAGCTGTCTGCCTCTCACTCTGTTCACAGGTTCTCTTTCTGGCTGCCTGAGTCCTGAGCCCTCTGCAGGGGTCAGCTGATGTCCCAATCTTCCAAGAAGCCACATTGATCAGTCCTTCCCCAAGCTTCCCACATCACAGGCTGTATTATTTGGCTTTTAACAGTGTTGGACAGCCACTTGGCACTTTAGTTTGCTTAGCCCTTGGGTTGCTGTTGTTTTCACGCGTAAAGAGCGTCTGCCAGCAGGGTGACCGTCCTCTAGTCCAGGGACTCAACTTCCCCCTTTTGGAAATCTCATTGCTCAGCAGGGAGCACAATCCAAGTTGGGACACAGGGACAGCTTGGCAAGTTACTCAACTCTGCAAAGCTCAGATGCCTCATTTGAAAGCAAAGATATATAACCACCATTCAAGGAAGAGAGCGTTTAAAGGATAAAACAACACAGGCAAAGCATTCAGCACCGTTACTCTGGCCAATATTGTAAGTCATAGGTGTGTATGATGTTTTGGATTAACCTGGGTTTCCAACCCTCCTAGAAGATAGTTCCATTATTCTGCTAACTCATGCCATTGTCATTTTGTAATATTTTTGCACAAAACGGACATTTAAAGAAAAAAAAAGGTGTGGAAGTCTAACGTAATCCCTTTTGGCGAAACGTAGATCTGAGTTTCCTGGAGTTGTAGTGACCCCACGTGGAGAAATGTGATATGACATGTTGGTAGTTTGAGGGGTTTTGAATTTCTACTTCATTAAGATAGCAAATTCTTCTGTTGTGTAGAATTTCTGAGTTTTTCTCCCTTAATTGTAAGCTTTTATAAATAGTAATAATGAAAATAAGATTATAAAAGTAGAGCATGTAGATGTATTGAATGAAAAAACAGAATGCTGTTTTGTTTTTTTTTCCTTGCACAAAGCAGAAAATTAGTTCTTACTAGGCAAGCATTCTCTTCAGGTATTATTTGTCCCAGGTCAACACTGTGACAGATTCAAAAAGGAGACCAATTTATAATTTTATGATGAATCATTGGTAATAAGTGTTTAAGATTCATTCAAGGACATGGCATTCTTCTCCATATTATCTATCCCAGTCTATAAAGACGGCTGGCCTTTGAATACTCAGAGGACTCTTGTGACAATGTAATTGTGCCACTGTGTAGAGGAGCCTAGTCTCCAACTCTAGCCCAGAAGTATCTCTGAACTCTTGTCTTTACACTTGACTTTCTTCATGGGGAAAGAGACTAACAACTTTTCATCATTTCCTGAGCCCTTGGGATAACACCTGGCCCTGGATTTAGTCCTTGAGCATCACCCAAGAGAAGACCAGTACTGGGGTGCTGGAATTTTCTAAACCCAACTATTTATTCTCCTCAGCTTTCTCCTTGTCACTGTCCACACCCATCTCTGGCCACGGTTTGACCTTATAGGTGTTTCCTCACTCATGTCCGGGGTATAAAAGAGACTTTAGCTCCTCGGCACCCACCTGGCAAGGGTGCACTTCTGTGCTTTAATTCACAGGTAACATTAACCTTGGTGCAGTTGCAAATGATGTGCTGTAGTCAGAAATGCTTTCAGGAATCACTCACCAAAGTGCGGTTCATCAGGAAGAAGTCTGTGGCCTCCCCAATGCTTTGTTTGCCCTCAGGGAACTTAGTTGGGGTGAGCTGTGAATGGCTGGCATACTCTTCCCTCCAGCCCAGTCCTTGGAAAGAGTGCAGAGATGGTGGCCGCAGACCGCAGGTGGGGGAGCCTTGCCCAGCCCGCTCAGACTCCCTGGGGGGAGCACAATCAACTCGCTTTGATGAAGCTTAGTTCCCCATGCAGCTTCCTGATATGCATGTGGCAACATATATATGGAGAGCTGATAAAATTTGAATTTATATATAAATACACACATACATACACAACAAAACAGCATTTTATTTTTGTCATTTCTTAACATCTGGAGAGGGTGCAAGTCTCACAAATGAAGCTCTTAGAATATTTCCGTTGCAATTCCTTAAATAACAAAATCCAGACTTTACTAAGGTGTAAACTCTCTAGGCCCCTTCTGAGGCATCATTAATTCTTTTTGGACAGTATCTGTGCTTACTAATGTTGTGGTCTTGCTAGTTTCAGTTGACTGAAAGCGTTTCCTGGGGCAGTGTCAGCGATGCCTTGCTCAAAACGCCAGAGAAGTTTAAGTGCTGGGAGAACCCTGGTTGTGAACACGCATGAAATTTTGCCTCATATTTACAGTTTCAAACCTGACATCAACAGCAAACAGAATGTTGCTGAGGCTGAGGAGGAGCAGGTGAGGGCTGTGCCAGCCCCTGCAGGTGCTGGGGTAGAAGATGTGGCCCCGAGTTCCCTTCTGAGCTGTGGCTGCTCCCCGACCACCCCCCTCGCTCCTGTCCTTCCTGGGCTGGCTGGGGCACCTTCTGCCATCCTCAGACTGACCAGAGCTGGCCAAGACAGACCTCCTGCCTCTTCCCACCTCCCACCCCCCATAAACCCAGCCCTACACTGCTTGGGAAAAGACCTTTCCTGTGTCTGGGACCTTGAGGGAAACAGTGAGCTTGATCGGCTAAACCTACTCGTGCCGGCCTGAGGGCTCCCTGGAGGACTGGCTCCCCTGCGTCATTGCTTAGTGGCCCGGGGCTAAGCCACAGGCGCCACTCCAGATGGGGAAACTGAGACCTGAGAGGATGGTCCCCTCACACATTACAGGAGAGTTTGCTTTGAGTTTGAAGCTGGTAGTATATTCTGGAAGTCTCTGAATCACGTCAAGTAAATAGCCACTGACTCGCTGAGCAGGCAGGGCTCACTACCCTCCTGAGGTAACATGGGAAGGTGTAGGGATGGAGTCCTGGGAGGAAATCCTTGAGATGACCTCTGGCGAGTTAGGGGACAGCCATGGAAGAATCAAAAGAAACCTCGGCAGGCACACCTGTGAGACTGAGGAGGCAGGATCCCTTGAACTCAGGAGTTTGAGACCAGCCTGAGCAAGAATGAGATCCTGTCTCTACTGAAAACAGAAATCTATCTGGACATCATGGTGGGCACCTGTAGTCCTAGCTACTCAGGAGGCTGAGGTGGGAGAATCGCTTGAGCCTAGGAATTTGAGGTTGCTGTGAGCTAGGCTGATGCCACAGTATTCTAGCCTGGGTGACAACAGGGACACTCTTGTCTAAAAAACAAAAAAGAAGAAAGAAACTAAACCTCAGCAGATGTCAGGGCTGCTCCAACTCAAGATTTCCGAAAGCATGCTCGTCCTCTTGCTCGGACGGCCCAGACCTTGTTCTCAGTCTCAGAACCATTTTCTACAAACTCACAGTGTCAGGAACCTGGTAGAGATGGGGCGCGGCTGGACGTGGCCTCCAGCTCGGGAGGTGTCCACAGTTTCACCTTGGAGCTGACCGAGGAGGAAAGGCACGGTGTCCTTCATGTGCTGTGTGGAGGGGGCAGTGTCCAGACAGAGCGAGTGGACCGTTGGATGTCGTCGGCCTGCACCTCTGTGCCCTTGTGTTTCTGGCACACCAGGCTGGCGCTGGGCACCAAGGTCTTCAGCCCGACGGGAGCCGGACCTCCTTGTCTTCTTCTCGGTGGCACCCTGGAAGTGATCTCGGCTCTGTGGCACAGCTCATCTGCAGTCTCTCCCACCCACGCCCTTGGTCACTTGACACCTGCAGCCACACTTGCCCTCTCTGCTCCTGGCTTTTGCAGCCTGGTGCTGAAATCAGTTAATGGAGGGGACCAGTGATGCTTCTCAAGTGGGGGTTCCAGTTACAGATGGGTTGACACAAGCCCTGAGCTGGGCTTTAGTGATGCGGCATTTAGGATTGGGGCCTCCGGAGTCAGACTGACGGGGATGTATTTAGCTGCCCTTGGGTTCCAGGCTCTGCCCTCCTCTCTGCACACCGAGCTTCGAAATGGCACCTGCCTTGAAAGGCTGTTGATTGAAATGAGATCCCTGGGCTAAAGTTCACAGCATCATTTCTGGTGTGTGAGGGTGCTGGGACTCCTATAACAAAGGGCCACAGATTGGATGGCTTAAACACATAAGTTCATTCTCGAACAATTCGGGAGGACAGAGCCCGAGGCCAAGCCGTCTTCAGGGTAGGTTCCTTTTGAGGCCTCTCTTGGCTTGTAGATGGCACTTCTCCTGTGGCCTCACCTGGCCTCCGTCTGTCCCTATCTGTGGCCAGTACCCTCTTCTTATCAGGAGAGTGGCAAGATTGGATTAGGGCCACCTCAGTGACCTCATTTCAACTTAATTTTCTCTGTGAAGGTCTCATCTCCATAAACAGTCACATTATCAAGTACGAGGTTGGGATTTCAACATGTAAACTTAAGGAATTTGGCAGGGTCACAATTGGGCTTGATCAAAAACGATCAATAAATGTTAGTGTTTTTTTTTTCCTGGGAATTTATTCTAAACTTCCTCACTTTTTTCTATTATTGCTTTCTATTTCTATTTTTCTGTTTCTAATTGCTACTTAGTAAATGGAACTTTCCTCCTGTATTTTAGGCAGAGAAATAAGGGTCCATACTCATTCAACTTGCAGACATTTCTTCCCTCTCCACCCTCAATACCTTTCCTCTATCACCCTTTCCTTCCAGTCTCAGAAAGGGGCTTTCTCTGTCTCTGCTCCAGGGAACTCTCCCCACTGTGCTCCTGGCCTGTCTCCCCAGGGCCCGCGTCACCGTGGTCCGCCCTTCCTCTCACCTTGAGTGTCTCGGCGTCTTCTCCTTCCCTTTAACCTCCGTCCACAGAGGTGCATCCTGGGCCCCGCCTGTCCCAGGCACTGGGCTCTTCTCCCTCCTCCTCTCATCCAGGCCTTTGAAGGGAGAGTCTACATTGTTTTCTCCCTTTCCTCCTTCCTTCCTTTGCTCATTGAGCACCTTCCTTTACCAGCCACTGGGCTAGGTGTGGGGAATCCAACGCTGTCTGTTCAGAGTCCCAAGACGGGAAAGAGGACAGATGGTCGCCATGCAGCGAGGAATGTGCCCTGATACAGAAAAGCCCTATGCGCCCTATTGGAGCACTTAGACACTTCGGCCCCATCAGGGACCAGACCGAGGCTCTGGGTAAGGCTCCTTGAAGGGAGGTCCCTGGGCTGAGTCCTGAAGGATCAGATGGGCCTTGAGCATGTGGGAAGGTCTTCCCAGGCAAAAGCTTACAAGCAAGAGTTGTGGGCTCCTCTGTACACGTCATGTTTTCTTTCCCCCACTTATTCCCCAGCTGGCCTCTGCAGGTGCCAGCCGTTTAAGGGATGCTGTTGTCGTTCACTGCACCCCTGCTGGATGTCCTGGAGCTGCCCACAGTGCGTTCTCTATCTAGCTGACCACCTCCCCTCCTCCCTCGGCCCTGCCCTCGCCTGCCTGCCCTCATGATTTCCCATCTCTCTCTGTCTTCTTGGAAGCTCTTCAGCTGCAGGCCCCGGAATGTTCTAGGAGATGACTCAGGGTTAATAGTGGTATTTTCAAAAGACAGGAGGAAGAGCAGTCAGCAGAGGTGGGCATAGGATGTGTTTGTACAGTTTGAAGACTGTCCACTTCATGATGTCATGTTCACTGGACAGAGAGGAAGAAAGAGAGAGAGGCAGGGATGCGTCAGAGGGTTGGAAGTCCTCAGGCTATGGGAGAACTCGGGCCCTTTTGGTCCATGAGATCAGCCTGGCTTCTCCTCATCCCATATGTAAAATTAAGCACAAAGTTCCCTTGTTTCTGCTCTCCACCATCTTTTTTTTTTTTTTTTTTTTTGAGACAGAGTCTCAAGCTGTTGCCCTGGGTAGAGTGCTGTGGCATCACAGCTCACAGCAACCTCAAACTCTTGGGCTCAAGTGATTCTCCTGCCTCTTGCTCCAAGTAGCTGGGACCACAGTGCTTGCCACAACACTTGGCTATATTTTTTTTTGGTTGCAGTTGTCATTGTTGTTTAGCTGGCCCAGGCTGGGTTCGAACCTGCCAGCCTCGGTGTATGTGGTCGGTGCCCTACCCACTGAGTACAGGTGCCACCCCTGCCATCTTTTGAATCCATCTGTGTTGCAGTCTTCACCATTGCTTCTCTCCTTCTGTCTCTCAATGCTGTAGCCCAGTGTCCCTGCCCCTCACTAGGACGCCCCTGTTCCTTGTCACTTGAGTGAGTTTGAGTTTGGCAGCCTGCAGTCCACAGTCCACACCATGTCAAGGCAGAACGCCTCTACTGGGCTCAAGGACCTTCATGACCTGCCTCCATCTGGAGCGTGGTCAAGACCACATCTCTAAAGGCTGATGGATTGGGTGAAGGAGAATCCACATGAGGGAAGAATTTGCTGGAAGATGTCTGAGTGCTGCAGGAAGGACCAGGGAGAGGGAAGAGGCCAAGCATGTGGTCCAGGTGGGGGACGGATGGGGTGGGAGGTGCTGGTGCTGAGCCACTGAGGACAGAGGATGTGCAAAGAGTTGAGCCGTGCAGAGATGGCGGGCAGCAAGACTGAGGGTGGGAACTTTAACTTTGTGTTTGGAAAGGGAGAAGCTCCTGGGAATGCAGTCAGTGAGTTAGAAGGACGTAGTCTAGACATAGACGGGAAGTCCAAGGTTGGACTCTTACTAGCTGGTAGGAGACACTAGTTTGTAAGTTGATCTCTGTACTTGTCACAAAACAAAAGGGGGCACATCGATGAGATTTCCCCACAGTATTGTCTGAACAGCTCCACAGCCAGCAGGGGCCCCTGCACAGCCTTTACCGTGGACTCTTGATCAAAGCTCACAGTTGTGTGTCTTCTTCTCTCACCATCTCTCATGGGAGCTTCATCAAGCTCCCAGCCTCGGCTTCAGTGTCATGTCCTCCAGCCTAAAATGAGAGAAAGTGTGTACGTGTTGTTCCGAATGGAAGAGCTCTCATCCGGGGTCCAGGGAACTCCATTTAATTCTTTTCTGCTCAGGGTTCCTGTTACATGGGAGCCAACTGATCATTCTGTACCTACATCATTGCTAAAAATTATTTGGGAGAGTGGTGTCCCTGAGGACTGTCCCAACAGAGCACACTGGATTGTTGAAGAATCACATAGCTTCATTTGGGCATTTGAGCTACATAATGCTGAACCTCTAGTTTGAACTCGCTTTTTTTTTTAATTGAACTGAGTGTATCTATTCCTGGAGTATTTGCTCTTGCTCACGTGTGTTACCCTAGCAAGTGAGTAACTTGTTTCTCCGTAGCTCTGAGGGCCCTTTCTTTGCAGTGATGGCCTTGGGGGTGCACAGGCTGCCTAGTCTCATCTCTGTTTCTTCCACTGCCCTATGTGTAGATAGAGGCTTGTGATTAGCATTTAGGGCTCTGAAAGAAGCCTCCACCCTCTGCTTTCCAGCCCCTCCAGTTTTCCTTCCAAAATATCTGTGAAATTAATTGTCTTGTTTTGTGCTGCTATAAAAGAATACCTGGGACTGAGTAATTTATAAAGAATAGAAGTTTATTTCAATAGCTCTGGAGACTGGCAAGTCCAAGTTCAAGATGTCTTAGAGAGGAATTGTTTGGGGGTTCATAGATGGGATCTTCTTGCTGTGTCCTCACAGGGTGGAAGGGGCAAGGCCTCTCTAGGATCTCTTGTATAAGGACACAAATCTCATTCACAAGGGCCTCACCCTCATGACCAAAACACTTTCCAAGGTTCCACCTCTTAATACTATTACATTAAAGATTAAGATTGAACATAA
Source organism: Arctocebus calabarensis (assembly GCA_963573935.1). NCBI lineage: Eukaryota > Metazoa > Chordata > Mammalia > Primates > Lorisidae > Arctocebus > Arctocebus calabarensis. The sequence goes on from CAUYON010093077.1 coordinate 67,382, forward strand.
GAATTTGCCAGGAGGTGCAAACATTCAGACCCTGGCAAACTGCCAAGTCACCATTGATTGAGCTTATTTGACAACTGAGTGTGTGTGTGTGTGTGTGTGTGTTTTGGGTGGAGGGCCAGTGAGTCCTCCCTGGAGACAGTGGGGCCCCCAGGAGGAATTGTGCCCTCTCTGGTGAGCACACTGGTTCAGTTTCCTAGGGCTGCCTCAACAAATTACCCATAAACTTGGCTTAAAACAACAGGAATGTATTCTTTCACAGTTCTGGAGGCTGCAAGTCCATAATCAAAGCGTCACTGTGGGTGGATTTCTTCCAAAAATGCCAGAGGCAAATGTTTCCTCGTGTCCTCAGTTTCTGGTGGCTCTGGGCTTTCCTTGGCTTTTGGCCCCCTGAGTCCAGTCTCTGCCTCCATTTTCACAGCATTTTCTTCTTTGTCTTCTGTCTCTTGTCAGGCCACTTGTCACCGGGTTTAGGGCCAGCCTGGATGATCTTGTCTCAAGTTCCTTAACTTTTTCCAAATAAGCCCTCATTCACAGATAGCAGGGATTAGGATTTGATCATGTTTTAGGGGGTTACCACTCAACCCACTACTTATCAATGAGATTAGGACTTCAGACACAAATGCTGTGTGTCCCTACTGAGAATTCTAAACCATGCTTGTTATAGTTGCAGGAGAAGTGAAGATTCCCTGAGTCCCTGCACCCCCGTTACATAGGGTAGTAATTTCCCTGATTTTCGTCTTCTTCAAACTTGTAGCATTTTACACCAAAGTCAGGGACATTTACATGAGAGGTTTTGCTTTCTTTTGAATTGTGGGGAAGCGTCCTGTTTTCGTGTTGGTTGGCCAGTTGGTTAGGATGTAGGTGGGAGAAAGCCGAGGGTTGGAAGGGCCCTTACTCTTTTCTTCACTGTGCACCCAAAGGCAGCTGTGTTTGTAGAGATGTCCACTGTGCTTGATCAGCATAAGCTGGGTGTTTTCATCTTGTTTTGCTCTTTCATTTTTGTGTCTTCTTAGAAAGTAAGGCTGAGAATCTGTATTCTACTGAAAGAACTATTTGTAAATCAGAAACTTAGTGGGGTGATACCTAAATTTGTCTCTTTATGGGAAAAGAATTACAGCTGCTCTCTTATAATTGAATTTCAGCGAAATTCCAATAGATAGGTCAACAGTCACGTGGGCAGTAATATAATGCTATTGTTTTCTTGTTCCTTTCTTTTCCCTTTCCTTTCTTCTTTCCACAGAGTCTCACTTTGTCATCTTTAATAGAGTGCCATGGTGGCTATTTTTAAGGTGGAGTCTTGCTCTGGCTCAGGCTGGTCTCCAACGCCTGAGCTCAAGAAATCCACCTGCTTTGGCCTTCTAGAGTGCCAGGATTACAGGTGTGTGCCACCACACCAGGCCTTATTATTTTATTTTCACTGTTCAAGGTGTTAATGCTAATTTAACTTTCTGCTGAATGCTGTAGATGGTAACCATTGCAAACAGGAGCAGCTTTATCTGAGATTCAAGAAAAGCAAAGGGAAATTCTCCTGGGGGAGGAAGGAGTTAGAGGCATTCTCTGCTGAGGGCTCCTGGCCCCAAGCCCTTCCCTGGCTGCCACTGTTCCTCCACCCCTGAGCTCTGTAGCACTAAGCACATTCCCCGTGTTGTACAACCGTCACCACCATTCATCTCCAGAACTTTTTCATCCTCTCAAGCTGAAATTTTACACCCCTTAAGCACTAACTCCCTGTTTCCATCTCATCCAGCCTGAGTGGATTGGAAACCACCACACTGCTTCTGTCTTTAGGAGTTTGATCACTCTAGGTCTACTCACATGAATGAAATCACGCAATAGTTGACTCTTAGTGATGGGCTATTTCACTCAGCATAACGTCCTCCAGATTCTGCCACATTGTAGCACGCATCCGAATTCCCTTCCTTTTTAAGGCTGAACAGCGGTCCATGGTGTGGTTATACGACATGTTGTTTATGCATTCCGCATCGAGGAACATCTGATTGCTCCCACATTCTGGCCGTTGTGACTAGTGTGGCTGTGAACATGGGTGTACAAATGTCTGTTCGAGCCCTGGCTGTCATTTCTTTTGCACGCGTGCTCAGAGCTGGAATTGCTGATCACAAGGTAATTCCAGGTCTGGTGTTTTGAGAGGTCACTGTGCCTTCTCCCACAGCAGCCACCCTGTGGGCATCCCTACCAGTTTCCCCACATCCTCACCTACACTTGGTATTTTTTGTTTTTGTTTGTTTTTTTACTAAGAATGGCCACCCCACTGGATTGCAACTCATTTCGGTTTTTAAAAGAATTGTATGTTCACAAAGTTCTTTCTGTCTCTTTTCTTCTTTGCTTTACATTTCCCCCTCCCTCTGAGCTCTCTGTTTCTCAGCTGTTCTTAGCTCCTATAATATATTGTTTCTGACCTCTGGGAACTCTCCCTAGCGCCCTCCTCCCTTTGGGCTGAGAAGTTTCTTACTGCTCTTGATTTTTAAAGCATTTTGTTGCATCTGTTTCTATATGGGCACAATACAAAAGAAAACAGTTTAAAATAAGAGAGGGAGAGAAAAAAAGAAAGTGCGTGCTCTGCCCAGCACCGGTGAGTGGAAGGGGGCTTGGGAATAGAGGCCCCAAGTGTGGATTGACTCTCGGTGGCTTCAGGCAGCTCTCCTGGAAAAGCAGAGGAAGCAGTGTGGTTTCTCAGCTGTTCTTTATCTGCTTTCTAATGAGCTGCCTTTCCTGGGAGGATGTTTTGAGGTTTCCCTGAATAGGAATTCCTGAGATCCCACAAAAGGTAAATGTTTATAAACATGGAAACATCACTCGGAACCAGGCAAGTAAGTAATATTTGGCTAAAAAAGAGCATGGCAGTGTCAGATGTAATCAGGGCCATGTGTACACTGTACGGAATGTCCAGATGCTCACGTTAACTCAGTTACATTTGAGTCATAGAAACAGTGGAGCTGGCCCTTTGGATTGGCCGGTCACGTGAATACAGCTCCATGGTCAGCACACCCCTGGCCTGGCTCATTGCTTGGAGCAGGATAGCGATTTGTTGGCATATACCAGAATATTCTTTTACTGATGAAAGATGGGTATGTATACTTACAAGCCCTGACTAAATGCATTGTACAAGGTATCCCTGTAATGAAAACATTTGTATCCCCTTAATATTCCAAACTAAAAATAAGTAAGAATACATTTCTATGTCATTATACAAATTGTCAGCATCATGAATGACACAGCTCAGCTGGTTGTTAGGGGAGGAGAGATGAAGAACCGCATGGGCGATCTCAGGACATTGTCTTCCAGGATGAGATATGAAGGAACTTGCGGATTTCACATCGAAGCCCCTTCAATTATGACTTCAGTCAGTGATCAGACTTTTTTGGAGAAGGGTCAGAGAGAAAATATTTCAGGCTCTGTCACCGTCTGATCTGTGTCACACCTGCTCAACTCGGTGTCTGTATCTTAAAAGCTGTTGGAGACCTGTGAACAAATGAGTGTGGGCGCTGAAATTTCAATTTCTGACCCTTTTCACCTGACACAAAATATGACTCTCCTCTTCGTTTTTTTTTTTTTTTTCTCCAATCATTTTAAAATGTAAAAACCATACTTAGCTTAAGGGCCGTGCAAAAACCGATTTGACACGTGGAACTCTGCTTATGAAGTCCTTGGAAGTTGTAGCTTCCAAGAATGTTTCCTTTGGGTGCTCATTTTTTGTATGTAGGAAAACTGGGGTGCAAGTTGCTTACAAGGATTTGAGTTTATGAGATGAAAATACATATTTCTGGCCACGTGCATTGGTGTAATTTGGTTAGCTGATTTAATGGCTTTGTGAAGGCAGACTTTTAGGTAGCAAAATGAGCCTGCTAAATAGGAGAGGAAGAAGGAGCTTTTAAAACTCTAGCATTGGGCGGTGCCTGTGGCTCAGTGAGTAGGGCGCCAGCCCCATATGCGGAGGGCGGCAGGTTCAAACCTGGCCCCGGCCAAACTGCACCAAAAAATAGCAGGGCATTGTGGTGGGCACCTGTAGTCCCAGGTACTTGGGAGGCTGAGGCAAGAGAATTGCCCAAGCCCAGGAGATGGAGGTTGCTGTGAGCTGTGACGCTACAGCACTCTACAGAGGGCAACGAAATGAGACTCTGTCTCTTAAAAAATAAATAAATAATAAATAAGACTCTCTAGCATTATCTGAATTCTTAAACCATATATTCACCAAGTTTGCATGCTGGTTTCCTCTTCTGCACAATGTGTGCTCCTGGGATTCTTATGATTTCATTGTTAGTTAAAATTGTTTCCTTTTCTTCTCCCCACACAGCCCTAATATTATAAATTCTCAAAACCTGGCATTTCACAGCATATTCCTTCTGAATGTCTTCAATTCTGCAATTTTAGACACCCTCTTATCTTCTAAATTTAATTCATTTTCCGAAGTTCTGCAGAGAAGATGAGCCAAAATAATTGTTCATTACTCTCAATTATCTCCCTATAATTTAGTACAATAAGATTTGAGTGCATTTTTAAAGTATTTTTTAATCTAAAAAAGATGGTCTTCCCCAAGTTTCACTTTATAATAGAGTAGTAATAATGTAATTATTATGTCCTGGGCCTAGAATTATTTTTCTATCTAAAAGAATTGTTTTTCCCACTTTGTTATAATAGCGTAATAATAATTTAACCATTTCATGGGCTGGAAACACCTAGGATGTTGAAGTTTTTTAAGTTATCATTGACTAGAACAAAGCCAGAAATTTAGCAATTACCTTTAACCTGTCTGCATAAATCAATTCTTGACAATCCCAGTCTTCACACCCACAAGACAGGGCTGAGCAAAGCTTCCTATTACATCTCCTACCCTAACTAAACATTCCATAAGCGTTTCTAATGAATTGCAGGGTTAAAATACCTCGGCTGTGCCCCACAGTACTAAGTGTGGGAGCTGCTTGGTGAGCGTGGGTCACTGTAGGCTCACTGTAGACTTTGCCTGCTTAGTTTGCCCTTGGCATGTGTCCTTTTTAAGTTGTGAAACAAAAGAGCTAGAAGAGGAATTCCTCATTTGGTATAATCTCACTTTAGAGGCACTGGGAGTGCAGAATCAAGGTTAGGGGAATCCACTTCTACTATCACTGCAGATCAGGGTCCTGTCCGTGTTCCACTTGCTTGTGGGGCATTGTCGTGACTCCTTGTTCCAGCTTAGGCGTCGAGGAGGTGACCTGTAAAGGCTGAATTTACTATTCTGTACGTAGAATGTAAAACAACTAACAAGGAACGAGGCAGACAAGACAAAGACAGCCCAGGTAATCTGGAGTCTGTGTGAACAGCTCTCATTCAATCAAGAATTGACCATTGTGGCATATGAGATAACTGTCACACATGTGAAATGAATAAAGCCATATGGTTGCTTTTATTCCAGTTGGCAGAACATATATAATAATTGTGTTTAATTTTTTTTTAATTTCGAATTAATAGGAGGGTACATAAGGTAAAGTCCAAGTTGTAGTTGAGTCCTTTGCCAAGGAGATATTGGCTGTATACCACCACAGTGGTACCCGCTGGGGGCAACTTACCGAGCCCCTCATATCCCCCCCTTCTGGAATTTAAGTAATATTTTAATAGTTGTCTTATGCTTTAGAGTTTGTCTCTAAAACCATCTATGACTTAAGGTCAATAAAAAAATGCAGCCATTAACTGATGTTACTAAAAAACTCCAGGTTTGAGTTTAATAATAATCTGTTAGGTTTTAATCCTTCTTTCCTTCTGTCCTTCTTATCCTTTTTTATTTATTTATTTATTTTTTGGCCGGGGCCAGGTTGAACCTACCATCTCTGGTATATGGGGCTGGCGTCCTACTCCCTTAAGCCACCGCCCATATCCTTCTTATCCTTTCAGTCCAAGTGAGATAAGTGTGTTTTGTAAGAAAATTTTCGTTTTTCCTATATTTTTCTGTGCTTGAGAAATACACACCTATGCTCATTTGTTAAAATTTCTGTAACAAAGTACTAGGATGATGGTGGCTTTAACACAAAAATTTATTGTCTGTCTCCTAATTCTGGAGGTTAGAAGTCCAAGATCAAGGTGTTAGCATGGTCAGTTCCTTCTGAGGGCTGTGAAGGAGTCGGCTCCATGCCTCTCCCGTCGCTTCTAGTGTTGACTGGCAATACTTGGCATTTGGCTTATTGAAGCATCACTCAGATCTCTCACTTTCTGTTCCCACGGCATGCTTTTCATGTATGTGTCAGGGTTCAAATTTCCTCTTCTTGGCTGAATGTGGTGGCTCACATCTGTAATCCCAGCACTTTGGGAGGCTGAGGAAGGAGGATCAGTTAAGGCCAGAAGTTTGACACAAGCCTGAGCAAGAGCAAGGCCCCATCTCTACAAAGAGTGAAAAAATTAGGCAGGTGAGATAGTGCACTCCTGTAGTCCCAGCTACTTAGGAGGTTGAGGCAGGAGGATCGCTTGAGCCCAGGTTGGAGGCTGCAGGGAGTTGTGATGATACCATGGCACTCTAGCTTGGCTGACAGAGTGAGACCCTGTCTCAAAAAAAAAAAAGAAAAGAAAAGGAAAGGAAAATATTCCTCCCATAAGGCCAGTATTTATATTGGATTAGTGATTCACACAGCTCCAGCATGATTTCATCTTATTTTAATTACATCTGCAGTGAGGGTTGCCAAATAAGATCCTATTCTGAGGTACTGGGAATTAAGACTTCAACATATGAATTCAACCCTTAGCAACACTTTCACTGAAATGTTCCCCCCCCGAAATAAATAAATAAATAACCATTTTATTCATTCTGACCATATAAAGACATTCCTTGAGCAGAAAAAATTTTGTTAACAGTTCATGTGTTTGGACACTAAAGGGCAGTGTAACACCACAAATAATATAAAAAGCAGTTTCTGGCTTAGTTATTTTAGCAGTTACATTATTTTGATGTTTTTATTTAAATGCATTTATAGTCACAGCTATTGTGCACGGTGACTTTAATCTTATTTATATCTGATGAGAGTTAATCTAAGCGTTAGACTTACTACAAGCCAGGAAGAGAAACCTTACCAGAAACTAACAGTACCATTTTGATCTTGAAATTCCACCCTCCAGATCTGTGAAAAAAATGTCCCTTGTTTAAACTAACAAATAAAAATTTAAAAAAAAAAGAGTCAGAATTACAACTTGTTAATAACCCATTGAAATTTGTCTAAGGGACAAAAAAGGGAGAACCTCAGGTTGGAGATTTATGAGAGTGGTTATACCTTTTTTAAAATGGCTTTAAAGCTTAAATTGGAATTCATTGTGGCCATTCATGCTTAGAGTTCATTTCCTTTAATATCAAGAAAATTATGATTGGTGTGGACAAATGTTTCAGGAGGGAGGCTAGAAGGGAATGGGGGGGATTTCAGTCTTCTACCGGTCAGGTGCCTTAAGAGAATATGGTTTCCAGGGCTGCAGAGAGATAGCTTGTATTAACTTAGTTATTGCATTGTGTTCTTTATATATGAAAGAAAAATGGGCAATGTACAGAGGGAAAGAAAATGGTATTTTCAGGTGTTTTGTTCAGGGGTGATTGTAGTTCTAATACCTCATAGTTGTCTGAAGCAGCTGTTAGAATAATTTTCAGTGTAAAATTATGACTCTACGAGCAAAGTGGAAACTGGAAACTGCCGATGTATTTTGTATTCTCTTCCATGATTGTTGACTCTTCCGAGACGAATCGTGGAAGTTTATGTTTCACCAACATAATATTGCACAATACACGATACATGTGGTTTGCCCTTTCCTGACACCTGCCTCGTGCCTGACACCTGCCCCTGCGTTACCTTACTGAATTCTGTCTGCCGTCCTGGGAGATGGATGTAATATTGTCCTCCAATGGGGGGGTTTCCAAACGTTGAGCAGATGGCCAAAGTCACTCGTTGATGCAATTAATGATTTTTATTTTTAAAGAGAGACCTCTACTTTTTACTTCTAAGGTGACGTTGGTAGCTTTTGAAACCATGACGAGCCCTTGCAGCCAGAGGATGGGAGAGGGAAACCCCATCTGGCAGCAGCTTCTGGGATTTCTGGGCAGGGAGTTGTTTCATTGCACCTCTACTGAGCTGCTAACCTTTGCTCCGAAATTTCTTGCTATTGATTCTCCACACTGTTTCTCTCCCAGGAAGGGGAAAGGGAGAGGTGTGTGACCAGGCATAGGGAAAAGGAGGAAATGGTCTCAGTCGACAAATCCTCCCCTTCCCTGGGACGCCGGCCTAAGCGCATGTGGGTGCTCCCATGAACGTGTGCATACAAACACATATGCACGTGTGCACGTGCGCGTACGTGAGACTCACTGTGTTGACTTTTTCAGGCACTCTAATTTCTAGAATTGGTGGGTCCTGAGTGTGTACTACCCTTCCTTCAGCAATTACAGGCACTGGAGTCTGTCGGGAGGCCTAGGAGTCTCCCTTGAGATGTTTGGCACAGCCGGAGGTACTGGCCCTGCACATATGAACCAGGGCTGTTGACCACTGTGTGGAAGTCTCCCCGGAGATTGGAAACTGCCTGCCTATGGGTCGAATGCAGGACATAGTTGTAGTTCATTTGGAGTGCACATTTTGTATAAAACACAAATTTATCACCAACTTTTTAAAGGTCAGGAGCTTTCAAGTAAAAAATCAGACTTTATTTTCTCTTAGGGAATTAATCAATCTGGCCTACTTTGCTGCATGACAAGAGTTCAGCTGCCCCATTTAGATGGGCGAGGGGTGTTCCAGTTCACGGCAGTCCCCATCGGTTTGCTCCTGTCTGTCTGCGTTAATGGCCATTGATCGCCGTGTTTGCACCGTGTGTTGCTCTGCTGGCCTGCTTCCCCGTGCACGCTGCCCGCCAGGCCTCTGTGGGCATTTGCAGTCACGATGCTTTAAACCAAGGGTAGCTCATGTATTGTGGGGAGATGGCAATGGAACCCGTGTTATTCACTCAACTCTGTGTTTAGATAAAAAAGAATTATAGATTCTCTAACGTATATTTGTATGATGAGCATAAAGAACAAATGTTGACCTACGGTGTTTTAGTTACTATATATAATTTTTATTTATTTATTTATTTTTTATTGAATCATAGCTGTGTACATTAGTTCAATCATGGGGTACAGTATGCGGGCTTCATATACAATCTGAGATATTTTTATCAACCTGATTGACATAACATTCATGAGATTTTCTCATTTACTATGTGAAAACATTTTTGATCCGTATTTAGAAGTTTTCTCCTGACCCTTCAAATATGAGTTGCCTCTGTGTCTCCTGT